>JANHFT010004098.1:87997-98509 GCA_032467955.1 Pseudoxenodon macrops
ATAAAAGAAATTTTAAATGGGGGGGGAAGGAATCTAAAACATAAGAAATGTGTTTCCAGAGTTTGTATAAGTTTCTGTTGCTAGGGAAACAAGTCTCTGACTAGCCTGGGATGTCTACAACATCTGTTTCATCTGCAGGCTGGTTTCTTCACTTATGAGCTGCAGCCAGACAATCAGAGACACAAATCAACCAAGGTTTTATTTTTACAACATTTTTCTTTCTTTTTTTTAATTCTGATATACAGAATATATATAAATTATCCCTTTCCTGTGAAGTATATATTCTTACAAAAAGTAGGATTCCACAACTTGGATTAAAAAAAAATTCTCATTAGACTTCCCATGTGCCTTTTCTAAAGATTGAAAATATTATAATCTCCTGTGCTTTGGCCTTTGTCCAAGTTGAATAATTGCATTCTGCCTAATGTACCTAGAATCCCCTACTGCTTTGAAGGGAGAAGGAAGCCAGCTTTCCTCCCTCTATAGAACTGTCAAGTGGGTTAGTTCATACAGCAATAATGGCTGTTGTGTTACATCCAAACCCCCAAACAAATGGCATCGGTTCACCCTTGAGCCAAGAGTACAAATTAATGTGCTGTTTGATTGCTGTCAGTTGTCTCCATTGGCAAACTGCTGTTTATTTAAATGTTTACATGAGCATTGTAAGATGTATCACTTATTAATTGTCTTCGGATATTAGCATTTGACCTTTAAAATCCAAACAAATAAAAAAAAACGGTTTTTTTCTGCAGCTGATCTTTAAGTCTCTTGTTTTTAATTCATATAGGCCAATCTATATTATGTTGATTGCTTTTTTATTACATTTTGATCCAACCTTTCCCTAAGCAGGTGTGCATAGGGGACCCCTTCATGTTATTTTCACAACAGTAATCTTATGGAATAAGCAGAAGGAGGTTAACTCAAATCACCCAAAGGATTCAAAAATCAAATGTGGAATTGAAGGTGAATCTTCCCAATTCTGGCCCATTACCTTAAACATTACATGGCAGTGACATGCATTAAAATTAATTCACTCACTGAATATATATTCTATCACCAAAGCAACACTTTCTAAGTTCATCATAGGACAGTCTTAATGAAAGACTGTTTTCTTTAGTGAAAGATACAGATATCAGAACTGCCAAAATCACAGTAATAAATACATCAGTATGTAAGCCCACATATTGCCACCTATATCAAAAGTGTTTTATTGCTCCAAAAAGCACATTTTCATTTATCTCACTTTCAGTTTCTGATAATAGTGAGAGGTCATAGATAAGGTCTCACAGATACTGAGAAAAATCCTGTCTCTGATCATAAGAATAATGAACAGATATATCTAGGCTTCTACTATAATATAAAATTCCTATTGGCTAAATCTAGTAATTGTGTCTACCAGTTAGCAAATGGCATTTATTATTTGTTTGTTTATTATCCTTCTCCAGCACTTTCCTTCAAGGTGCATCTTGGGTTGGTTTATAATAAAATAATTTATAAAAAAATAAAATATTGTACATCAAAACAGAATTAAAGAATATTCATAAAAAATGGGTCAAAAGGAAGGACACAAACAAATACATTAATCTCACTCAGAGAAAGCATGGGTGAAACTATTGGTCTTCCGTAGGTATTTAAAAGATATAATAATAGATACTGTACCTCATACAGAGGTGGGTTCCTACCGGTTCGGACCGGTTCTACCGAGTAGGTAGTAGGCCACTGGTGATGTCACAGAGCCACTTCTGCTCTGTGGGTACTGCCATCTTTTTTTTTTTGGAATTTTTATTTTGGGGGGGAATTTTTTTAAAAATGTTTTCGGATTTTTTTTTCTTCTGTGCATGCGCAGAAGCCGAGTTTCCAGCATTGTGCATGCGTCGTCATCTTGTTTCCAGCCTTCCGGGGCTTTTTTCTACTGCACAAGCATGTGCACACACACGAGGCGCGCCCACGTGGCGTGGGAGGCAGCGAACCAGCGGCGAGGTAAGTTAGAACCCACCCCTGACCTCATAGATTTTAAGATGGGGGAGATCATTTTGGAGAACTGAAACCACTACAAAGAAAGCCCATTTGTGAGTGATTTCAAAATTTTATTTTATATATCTTATTTATTTATTTATTTCATTATCTCAATATACAAATGATTCTAGGTGGCTTATAATACAGTAAGACCAAGAATATATATAGTTGACACTAAGTAAGTTGTGACACATGGGCCTCTAATGGACAAATTGAAAACACTGATGGTAAAATAAGGGAAATAATAGTTGAATTACCTGGATTTCTATCATTTACATTTATAATTAATGTAATGAGAAAAAGAAAGATTCACTAAACATAATTGGACTGTATTGTATATCAAAATAAAGATTATAGTGATTGCATAAAATATACCCACATAATATATACACATATCAATTACTTCTGAAACATATGACCATACAAAATACAGCTGACTGGAGAGAATATTATTTATAAACTCATGAGCAGAGCTAGACAAATTAGGGAGATTATGAGGGCAGTAATACTGATGTTGGTCATGATGATAATGTTGCAATCCAACATTAACAATTTACATAAAAAAACTTGGTTGAAAAGCTAAAGATCTAGTGTTGTTTCCTTTTCAAAGTTTAAAGAAATCTCAAGAAAATTAAAAGAGCTTGTGCACAAGGAGGAGCTATCAATTCATAATTTAAATAAAAAAAACACTTAAGGCAATAAACCCAAGCCATTTACGGTCAGCCTCCGATAAAAGGGCAAGGCTTCCTTTGCAAATATGCTGACTGCACATCAACAAAGCCACATGAACTAAACAATAATTAAAAAAACAACAACAACCCATTCCTGTGATACTGGGACTATAAGCATACTCTGCACTGGAAAAGCAAGTTTTACTGCTCATTGTTATTCTCATCCTCATTAATTTTTTGAGAGCATTTTTAAGAAGCTTTCTGTGATACTCAGGAGATTTGGAGAAACAGATCAGGACCAGAATACCAAGAAGGTCCAGGGATAGACCAAAGCCAAACTGACCCAAGGCTTTGAATGGCTGACAAAGTTTAAATGATCCTGGTTTACCACAAGATCAGGTGGCTTAGAGGTGGAGCTCTTGCCTCACAATCAGGAGGTTGTGAGTTTGATCCTAAGTAGAGGCACATGTAGGGTCTCCTGCTTGGGCAGGGGATTGGACTTGATGACCTGCAAGGTCCCTTCCAACTCTGTTAAACCTTTGGATGTGTCTAAATCCAATGTCCAATCTAGTTTCTAGAATCAAGTAGAAATATTTCAGTATCTTTAATGTAGAATTAATTAGCATAGCTATAAATGCATATGTACATCACTTGTTCATTAAAATACATATACACATTTTATACACATATCTATATTTTGAAGATGTGATTGAAGAAAAATATGACAATGGTTTTTAAATACAGTATGTGATCGCTATCAAATAGAAAATGAAATAAATTTGTTTATAGATACAGAGGGCAGAAAGAAAAACGGTGGATGGATATTACAAGAAAGATTCCAGCTAAACAATTTTTTTTTAATCCTAAAAGTGAGAGAGATTTTACTGGAGGACATATAACCACAGAAAGTTATGGGATTTTCTATTCTGGATGCGAATTAACTGAAGTCTATCAGATGTACTGTAACTGTAGTATAAATTGATGGGCCTGATACATGGTTTTAAACTCCCATTCTTTCTGTTAGTCTATTCATCTTAACATTGAGCATGTCTCATTTCAATGTGGGGAAATTGCTTTAAATCACTTTACCAAAGAGGGTGGGGTGGGGAGAACCACACTAAAACAGTTGAACCCAATTTTTCCTGCATGAAGAACTCCGCCCCATTTTTAAGTATGGAATTGGCAAGAGTTTTATAGCATAATAGACAGGAATGTGATTGATAGTGGATATGAGTCACAGGGGAATAACTTTTATAGTAAAATGGGTACCTCATAAACCTATCACATAAGCTGACCCTTCCTGCCAACAATCTTAGTGAAATGAGAAAGAAAAACTAAAGAATAATAAAGTGAGAGTTATAGTTGGAAACTCCTCAGGAGAAAAACATACAAGCTAATGGGCATTTTCACATTGGTTTAAGCTAATTGCTAATTGTAAAGTAAAGATCAGGGTGTGGTTAAAGATAGCAGGAAACTAGACCAGGGGTGTCAAACTCAAGGCCCGTGAGCTAGATCCGGCACATGGAGTACTTAGATCTGGCCCACAGGACCACCTTGGAAACAGTGAAGGACCAGCCCACGTGTGGCCCTCCCGAGCTCCGTTTTCACTATCAGAGGGTTGCAGGAGGCCATCACAGCTGAAAATGAAGATTGGGAGCCCGTTTTCACTGGCAGAGCACTCAGGCCACCACAGGTGTCCCCTACACGAGTGACATCAAGCTGGCCAAACCCAGCCTGGCCATGACCCCCTCCCCTGAGGACAAATACAACCCTGATGTGACCCTCAATGAAATCAAGTTTGACAACCCTGCTGTAGAGGATTGTGAGGACATATTTTAGGCAGAATCAAATCTATGTTTGACATACTGTATAACGCTGAACATGGTTTGTTGACTTGAGCCATTGTGGCACATTCATAGTTCTTAATAAATCTCAAAGCAGGCAAACCATATTATGGTCATTTTTCTCAATAGCAATTTAAAGGGTCTTCTAAAGCAATCTAATCATCTTTGTGAAAAAATAACAATGCCTTTCAGGTATGTTGAATTGGGCTTTGTTTTGTCTGTGAAATTATAGGAGATGGTTGAAAAGACTGGTTTAGGTAATAATTACATTCACTAACTTTATATTAAAGAATATTTAAAACATTCCAAGGGCAAAATTCATTGTCAAACTTGGAGTTCCTGTAGGTCCTCTGTTCAAAATACTTAAAGGTCTGATATTTGTCTTGAATTCTCAGGCCACCCAAACCTTCTCAAGGACTGTGCTTCAAAATGTAAATTTCTAAATCTTCCCAGTAATCTATAGGAGATTAAAATAGGTTGAAAAGGTTGTGATTCATATTGTTAAGAGAACCCACCCATAGACATACTATAATACATTAAAAACAGTGTCAATAAAATTATAACATTGTTTACTTATTGAAAGATATGATATGAGCGCATTGTGGTTTGAAATTTTCAGGTTTAGTGTGTTGTTTGAAATAGCCTATATATGCTATTTTAACTCTTCTCAACATGGTTATGGCTGGGGTTTATGGGAGATAGAATTCAACACATCTGGAGGCCATAGATTGAGAAAGACTATGCTGCTTTAACAAATTAAGCACACTGTATTCCACTTTTTTCTCTACAACTCTGATAAATAATTTTAAACTGGAAAGAATGACAAGGTTAGATTTGACCACAAGGTGTTTCTGTGTAGACAGGTTTCAGGCATCCAATAACAACCCAAAAAGACATAATTTGATTCATTTGGTGGAAACTAGTTGAGTTGTCACATATTTAGCAGATGGTTCTGTAATTAATTCAATTGTCCTATATTAATGTCTAAGTGTTTTGATGAGATGTCTGCCCACGATATCTTTCACATCATCATCAGTTATCTTAACTACACTTAACAATATTTCATGAAAAATCAGCTCATCACATGTAATCGGGATTGTCAGGAAAAAGAAATCAGGAGCCAAGGCAGTTCAAATTAATACAGGTTTAATACATGAAAATTCTCTCTAGGAGAATCTGAACTACTAACAGTCAAAGTAAATTGGCGGTAGATAAGGGTCAAAGGAATTCAAGGTAGGCTGAACTTAGATCTCTTGTGGGCATGAAGAAATTCAAGACTGATGACATGCTTGCCCCTCCTTCAGGCTCAGCCTGGTCATCTCCTACAGGGATTGATAAATATTTTTTGCAATGATCGTCCAGGCATTTAGCAAAGCCACTAAAATATAACAAGATTGTGTGTATTTATAGGTGGACAATTTTTTAATGTGCCCTAGATTTAGCAGCATTAATCAGAGTAGAAACTATCATGAAGCATCTTACAAGTGAATTAAGAATACAAATATAACATAAAAGTTCAAATATTCAATATATAAATCATTAAAATGGCAAATATATAAAAATGTAATAGCAGTCAATAAGAGCAGAGTTCATTAACATTTAATCATAGGCAGAATGGAATAAACAACTCTTTAAAATTCTCGCCAAAACAGCACATGCTCTTATTTAAAATAATCATTCCTAAAATATGGAGCCACCAGAGAAGCTCTGGTGTTCTGGTACTCATTAGTAGGGCTTTGCGTGACTGACTTGTGGACTCATTTGATTGCAGAATGTCCTTTAGATATCCTGGTCCCAAGCCACTTATGATCTTCCCAAATAATAGTAGCATCTTAAATTGGTTGTAGCAACAAATAAGTGGAGCATAAAGCTGACACTAAATAGGTATAATATACTTTGATTACCTAGCATTCTGCCTACTACATGCTACACCAAATCTATTCTACAAAATATTTTTAACAGTAATTATATGCAAAGTGCATTACTCTAATACTTCCTATATATAACCAGGTCATGTGTAACTGAAATTAAAAGCACTTTTGATCACACAAAAAATCCACAGGTTAGTCCATTCCACAGCAGTTTGCTCTAGTACATGTTCAGCTTTTTTATCTATACCAATATAATTTCCAAGGATATTGAATATTTCCACTATTTCTATTAGGACTGAAGATAAAAAGAAGAGATTCATCATAATGGTGTGGGTAGCAATTGTCCTATATTATAATTGGGTACCAACCAAACCCCAAATTTTCTCATAACACATTTTCTGAACTTTTTCATAACCATAACAGGAGTCAAAAGAATTTTATACTTACCATATAAAAAGCCACCGAGAGATCCAAGAGAACCATAATCACATTGCCTCTCTTCACTGTGAACAAGAGAAGGTGAATTGATGCAGTTTTGTTTAGAAAGCACTGAACTAATCAGTCAGATGGATTAGTATGTCCAATTGATTAAGAGAAATCACTCCCCTCCCAATTAATTTGGTAGATTTTATTATATTAAATAAAAATGTTCAAAATTGGCTTGAACTGTGAGATGGGCAAAATTGATTAATTAATTAATGTTTGTCCCCTCTTCTTAACTAATATCCCATTTGAAGTAGGAAGAAGAAAAGCCTTTCAATTTAGTAATATTGCTAATTTATAGGCAATTTTGGGAGGATTTAATCAGTTCATTGATTTTATATTGAACTCCCTCATCCAAATACAAATTAGGTCCTACTGTGGATCTTAGCTTCTAAAACTGGAGAACATCAGTCGTGTTCCCACCTACTCAAAGTAAATAAAATCTTACACATTTGCAGTGCAATCTATCTTTTTAGAATATCAAGGTCCATTTAAAAAGTTAGATATGTACAGTAGCAATGAAAAAGGAATGTAGGCTTTCAAAGGAAGTTAAAAATAAATGAAAAGGACTTATTTGGCTATGTCAATATTATGAAGGAGAAAAAGGAAAGGATAAGCCCCCTTGAAGAAGATATCAGGATGGTTACAGGTGGTAGGAAGATATAAGAACCTTAGACTGTCTACTGTAGACCTCACCCCATTCCTAAGAGGTCTTTAAGGGGCATGCATAAGCACACCAGCATGCCTACCATCCCAGTCATACTGTTCCCTTTTATCCAAATCCATCTCATGTATTCATAATCTTATTTATACTTACATCTGTTTTCTAATATATGCTTGACGAAAATAAATAAATAAATAATAATAATAATAATAATCCATCCTGCTTCTCAAAGTCCATCTTTCACTTCCATAGAGGTCCACTAGGAAAAGCATTGCCAGCATGATTCTAAACTTTGTAGGTAGAGACAAATCACAGCATCTGAGTATTCTTTCCCCTCCCCCAGCCCTTTATTCCTGCCCTACTAAGAGTTAGTCTGTGGCATATTTCTTCTTTAATAGTTGAACTGAAAAGGTAGAAGTTATCTATTAATTCAATGTCTTTGTTTACAGTTTGGTTTTCTTTTTGTTAAGTTGTAGTCACACCTTTTTCATGCACTCTTTGATTTTCATCATTAGATATTTTCAGATGATTTGCATTTCTAGCTAGCAGAAGTTATTGATGTATAACTCTCTAATTTAAAAATATGCATATCTTCTTCCAATCTAGCCTTCCTTAGTACACATTCAACTTATAGGTTGATTAATTAAGGAGAAAGTGCAAAGCTTTGCCCTAAAGGTATTTATCCAAAAGGCAACTGGACTTTCTTGGTTTTTCCTTGAAAATGTTTCACTTCTCATCCAAGAAGCCTCTTCAGTTCTGGCTTCAGCTTGGATGAGAAGCAAACTGTTTTCAAGAAAAAAGCCAAGAAAGTCCTGTTGCTTTTTGTAAAAGCATCTTTGAAATAACCATGACCTGAAAATCTCCATAACATATATAGCTTTGTCTTACTGCATTGTAGACTGGAGCACTCCATTTCACCATGTTTCATCCAGATTGTGCCGTCTGTTTCTGGGTACAGAATAGATTTTGCATTAGGACAATGAGATGTTCAGGGATTTCAATTTTTTCTAAGGAATTTACTGCAGCTTGGCATAGTCAACAAAACTGAGGGGTTTTCTGTAATCATCGAAGCACACATTGACTTATTTATGCCATTCTTTGGATTTTTAAATTAAAGTCAAAACATAAATTTGAGACTTTATAATTTTAGCAATTAGACATTAGAGGAAATTAAAGATTACACACACAAAAAGCAAAGCTGGCAAAATTGTCTTTTTAGTGCAACAGGCTAAGTGAAACTCATTCTCCTAACCATCAACTATGCCAAAGAGAAATAAAAGAAGTTAATACCCAGGGGTTAATACCCAGGTTCTGGAGAACTGGTAGCGGAAATTTTGAGTAGTTCGAAAAATTGGCTGGCCCCAGAGTGGGGTGGGAATGGAGATTTTGCAGTATCCTTCCCCTGCCATGCCCACCAAATCACACTCATCAAGCCACATCATGCCCACCAAGCCATGCCCACAGAACCAGTAGTAAAAACAATTGGATTTCACCACTATGAATACCTAATTCTGAAGCTGCACTTTGACTCAAGAGGCCCTCACATTTATCAGATTTAGCTCTTGGTAACTGCAGTAATATGTGCAGATATTGTCATTCAAGAACAGTATATGACAGATACTTGTCATATATTAGAGGTCCCCAATCCCCAGGCTGCAGAGTGGCACCAGTCTGCAGCCCATCAAGAACCAGGCCACACAAGCAAACAAAACCCCATCTGCACACACATGGGATTCAGGCAGTGCATGAGACCATACTCCCAGTTTGTGGGAAAAACACCCTCCATGGAATCATCTCTGGTACCCAAAAGATTGTGGCCCACTGTCTTATAGTGTTCATATATTATCACTTTAACTCCTTGTCAGGCACTAGACTTTTCTTGCAGTTCTTGTAGTAACCTGCACATTTTTATCCCCATGACAAACTCTATTTGGGTTGTGGACTTGCAAGTTGGAATACTGCCAGCTACCAGGAGAAAAGCACATTGCTATGGGTGTATGGCTGAAGAGGGGGCTCATGTTCCCAACACTTTTTCCCTTCTCACTTATGTACCGATTACTCACACATCTCATTATTAGCTACCCAGCAGTTAGTCTTGCTCTTATTGCAACATACCTTATTTTTGTTTTTTAAGATAAAGTAGCACAAAATGATCCCTGGCCAATTCTACTGGGAATTCTCACAGCTTGTTTCTTTCTGCAAAAATATATCTTGCCATCTAACTGTTATACAATGATTAAAGCCAGCAGTCTTTGCTGAAAACTGTAATCCAATGGACAAATATAGCCACTAGATCTGAAGAAGCACAGCTGCTTGTAACTTACAAAAACCTGTGGGGGGAAAATATTCAAAGATGAATCTTCTAGCACTATTGAGCACCTTGTTGTTATTCTTCCATAGGTTTACAACAAGTAAACCTGTCCAGGTGCGTCCTCGATCATCTTGACTTCTGCTTTGAAGAACTCCTTTTTTTTCTCCATCTCTGCCATAGTAATACATTATATACATTAAAAAGATATTCTCTCTTTTGCAGGGAATTCTGGAAACCAAAGATTCAGGTAAGTTTTATTTATATTTATAACTCTTTTATAAATCACTGTTATTTTTAAAAAATTCCCTTCTCACTCCTATGGGTAGAATGTGTCTTCCTCGGCTTCAGGTCCTCTGCCAAAGACCTGGGAGTTTGAGAGTTCTGTGCAATATCTTAGCTGCTCCTAGCAATGCACTGTTCTGTGTTGTTCCTGAGATCTATTGAAGTCACTTTCACAGTTCCCAGTGCTCCTACCACCACTGGAACCACTTTGATCTTCACTACCCACATTCCACAGAATCAGTTTGGTCTAGTGGTTAAAGCACTAGACTAAAAACCAGGAGACTGAATTCTACTGATGCCTTAGGCGAGAAAGGCTTAGGCTGAGTGACTTTGGGCCAGTCTCTCTCTCTCTCTCTCTCTCTCTCTCTCT
>JANHFT010004098.1:98609-115838 GCA_032467955.1 Pseudoxenodon macrops
ATGTTTCCTTTTATTCATATCCATTTCATGTATTCATAATCATGTTTATACTTGTATCTGTTTTCTAATACATGCTTAATGAAATAAACAAACAAACAAATAAATAAATAATAAAATAAGAAGTCCTCAATTCCTAGCTTGCTTCAGTCTTTCCTTTAGAGGGGAGATATGTTCTAATAGATCAAAGCAGAATCTCTAAGAAAAACAGGGAGTGGAAATATAAAGTTAATATAGAGTAAATCTGAATGTAGGTTCCCAAGATTAGATTAGTTACATCTAGGAGTCTGGAGGAAGCTTGACACTGTCATCTTTCTATGATATTTCAAAAAAACATGAAGGACATCTGTAGTCTTAGAAGAATGAAGGACAGTATTGTTCCTATCTTAATCAAAATGGTGAAAGATAATCTAAATAATCACAGTTTAGTCAGCTTGATGTTGATACAAGGCAAAATCCTGGAATGAATTATTAAGCATTTGGTTTATGAACATTTAGAAAACAATGCAGCATTTGGCAGGAACCAGTATAATTTCTTTAAGAACAAGCCTTCCAAACTACAGGTAAGCCTCAGGATCTGATTTTGATTAGTAAGCAATGCAGTTGTAAAATGTGATGCTGCGTGACCATATTGCTAAAGGATGACAATCCTGGCAGTTCCACTTGTCATGTGAAGGTCATTAAGTGGAAAGCAAGAGGAAACCTTGGTAAAGAATATGGAGTGCCCCAGAGATGTAGGAATGCTGCAGGGGAAGGCTGGGGAAGGCCTAGGAGGACTGGCACAGGCCAGGGGTGAAATTCGACCACCTCAGCCAGGCTCGGGAGAGTGGTAGGGACAATTTGAATCAGATCACAGAGCCAGTAAAAATTGCCCCTGGTTTGTCCTGCCATGTCCACCCACTTGCCCACTCATTGCTCAACTCTTCTGGCCAACTCAACCATAAATCTGATTGAATCTAATTTCAATGCCCAGATGACTAGAAATAGATAATAGGACTGCAGAGCAGGGGTGAAATTCAAAAAGAAGATATACCTATTATTATACAAAAAACAATAAAAGAGGTACAGAAATACTTACATAAGAGCAATAAAAGTGTAAGTATTTCTGTACCTCTTTTATTATTTTGTGTATAATAATTGGTACATCTTCTTTTTGTAGGTCATTAGGGCCAAGAAGTCACATGCCCACCAAGCCATGCCCACAGAGCTGGTAGGGAAACATTTTGAATTTCACCCCTGGCACAGGCCACACATAAATGCTGAAAGGCCTGGGGATGGGTAGTGCAGTGGGGTGCAACCAGGGGTGAGTTGTGGATCCTTTTGCTGTTGGTTCACTCAGGGTTATGCACACAACAGTCAAAAAATAGCTTCTGCCCATTCGCAGAAGCAAAATCCAACATGGCGGCACCCACAGAGACACTGATGGAACTGGCTCCATCACATCATCACCGAGTTACTAACGGTTTTAAAGAACCTTTTAGAACCGGTAGGAACCCACCTCTGGGTGCAACTCAAGAACGCTGGAGAATGGATGGCACTATGGGGCATGAATGAAGAAAGGATGTGGGAGGGATATCACATCAAGACATGAGTGCAAGAGGGCGAGAGATGGATGGTGTGGTAGAGAGTGAACTCAGAAAGATAGGAATTAGATGGCATAGCACAAGTGTAGGAATTACCAAAGCGATTTGTGATCTTCCCTGCTAGCTTCTCCATTAACTTGGTTTATGGGAAACTATCAGGAAAGGTCACAAATGGTAGTCACATGACCACAGGATGCTGCAACCATTGTAAGGGTGAACCAGTTGCCCAGTACCTGGATTACAATTTTGTGAGATCAAGAATATTGCAAGGCTGGACGTTTGAAACAGTTCATAGGTACCATGTATTTAATGTTAAAATTTGAATGATTGTTGAATGAGCAGTCAGGAAACAAGAATGACTTGTAAACGTTTGGCAAGAATTTAGAAATTTAGGAATTTAATTGAACTGGGGAATGTGAACAAAATGTGAGCAAAAATAATGTACATGGACTTGAGCAAAGCAGTTGACTGGTCAAATGATGTAGAGGTGGTTGGAAAAATAATATCAAACTCATGGCTTCACATCAAGCCAAAGGGCAGTAGCAAATAGTATACAATTGTACTTATGGCCCCATATTCTTTTCCTTGAACCACAGATTTAGTATAGTTATGGGCAGGGGTGAAATGCTCCTGGTTCGAACCTGTTCAGCAGGACATGTGGACATGTGGTCTGGTTTTCTGTACCAGTAACGATGGCTGTCTGGCCATGTCCCCGAACTGGTTCCCCAGTCACCGCTCGCTCATCCCGCCCTGCCCCACCAAAATCCCGCCCTGCCCCACCATTTTTGCTCTCTGCAGGCTTTACTGAAGCTTGCTAGGCAAAAAAACAGGGGTTTTAGGCAAAAAATGAGGTGGGGGTGGAAAGAAAGAAAGAAAGAAAGAGAGAGAGAGAGAGAGAGAGAGAAAGAGGGAGGGAGGAGAGGGAAAAAGGAGGGGAAGGAAGGAATGCAAAACTGGCACTAGATGCAGTTTCAGAGGATAATCCAGGGCTGGAAGGCTGGGTCATCTAGCCCAACCCTGCTCCAGCAGGACATTTTTAAAGTGAGTTTCTGTCTTTTGATCCCCCAAGTTACATGACTACATAGCCACACCCACCCAGTCACATGACCATACCAAGCCATGCCCACAAGCCACGCCCACAGAACCGGTAGGAAAAACTTTTAGATTTCACCACTGGTTATGGGACTAAATGGACTTCATTGTGGGCATGGCACACAAGAATACTAGTTAAAAAATGGGAAACAACTGCAAAATGTTTGTCTATTGCGAATGAAGATAATGCTCATGCCCCATAATGTTTGTCTATTGATTTCATTTTTGATACCAGCTTAGAAAAATGTAATGAAAAATACTTCAGCCCTACCTCTTAGGCTGCAACAATGCACTGGTTCTTGCTGAAAAATTTCACAGAATTATATTGATGTTAAGCAAAGAGAAATTAAGTGTAATTTAAGTGTGAACTGAGCAATTTGGAAAATTGGGGTATGGATTGCTAGAGTTAAGTTAATAGTTAACTTAAGCTGTCATTAAGTGTAGCCACTGTAAGATGAGTTCAGGGACTCAATAGTCTAATTGACTTTCTATTGGCACGTGCCAATCTTTTATAATAAGCATAGCAATGATTTATAATACTTCAGCATTCAGTAGTTTGTTGTATAGATCCCAGATATGTTGGCTGGAGCAATCATCTACTATACTAGTGGCTCAATTGATTGCTGTGCTACAGAGGATTATGCGTTCATATATCATACACAATAGGGCCAGTAAACTACTCCAATTACTTTTATTTCTTATAAGACCAAAGTTGTATTTGACCTTACTCAATGATTTCTTAGATTTTCAAGTAAGGCAGATTACTCTCCTATTGCCTCTGTTATAACTAACAAAAAGGAGAGTTAAAAAAAAAGATTCCAGATAATAGCCTTTTGTGGAAGGAGAATGGTGAAAATGTTCTATCTGAATTGAGAGCCATTTATTTGGAAGTGGGAAAACCTAATTTCATGCAGGCAATCCATGTAATAACCACCAAATGTTCAGGCATATTTTGTTAAAAAAAACAGCATTCAGGGGTTTACAATGCATTGTGTAATTCAGGCCTACTTGAGCTTTATTTTCAGTTCACAGTTAATATTCATCTCATCAAAATAGTTAGAAGGTTTCTTCTCAGCAGGTCTTTTTCCTCCTTTCTTGTTTCTTTGTTTTGTTTCAAGGGTAGGATCTCATTTTAGCAAAGTGAATGTAGTCATAACTGCCCAATTGTATCCATGTTTCCACCAAAAGTAACCTCAGATAGTATAATCAAAGTATGCTCTCTACAGGGTAGAATGAAGTGGTAGAATGCCACTACAAAATGGGAACAGAAAGAAAATAACAGCTGGGGAATACAAGAACCAATTTTTGCTTATGCTGGTGGTTGCCATGGACAATCCCTGGCAACTCCAGTTAAAAGGGACATATAAAACCTTTAAGCAGAATAGCCAAGTAGGATTTGTTACTGTCAAGTGATGGCTTCCTTCGATTTTGCCTTCTTCCACAGCCACTCATGCCCACCTACATTGTTCATCAATATGACTATTTTCATCCATCCATCCAACCACCCATCCAACCATATCTTTATAAAAAAACTGGTTCAGAGTACTGGTTGCGTAAGGGCAACATTTCCAGAATGTTATTGTTACTATTCTTTACTGGAGCAGACTTGGGAGCCAAAATCAATACTTTGGGTATTAATTGTGATGCCTAAAAACCAAAAAGTCTTAATGTTTTGGCTTCCATCTATTTTAGACTTCACAAACTGGTTCTGGGTTCCATATGGGCCACAGGTAGCCTAACTCCGCTTTAGAGCAAAGCTGAAATAGATAAGGGTTTAGAAACCTGGTTATGATTTTCCATGTTTCTTTCATTGTGTTAACAGTAAGGCCAGCTTTGGTCTTAGACCAGTCAATCTGAATAAATTCTACACGTGAAGCCACATTACTTTATGTTGTATTCATTTAATCTGTTATCTAAATATGATTAGGTCCAGATGAGCATCCCATCTATATTTGATTTTATAGGAATATTAGATTAGAAAAATCTGGACAGATAACTGCAGATCACCAGAGGGCATTACCTAGGTAGGCTTAAAAGGGGATAAAGATTAAAGTTAACACAGGTAACCAACATCAAAAGATGATAGGAAAAGTGCTCCAAAAGGGCTTGTTGCCATTGTTCAATTTCTTACTCCTAAAATGTAGCATTGTGTGGCACCCAGTTCAGCTGGAGCAACTGAATCTTTTTTTTTTTAATGTGTGGCTGAGAGCTGAATTTGTTGCTGTACTCCAGGAACATCTGAGAAGAGTCATCCACCAAGAAATCTACACACTTGTGAAAAATGATTCAAAATATAATTGCGCATTTACTAGCACCAAAAGTTAAATAGAAGATTGTGGCAGATCTGAAGTCAGCAAGAAATTACACTGTTATTCTGAACTACACACCTGACACCAGCCATAAAGAACAAATTGCTTTAATGGTACATTTTGTGACAATAATAGAAAAAAGTGAAAATGTCCATGCAATAGTGACTGTTAGAGAGCATTTGCTACACTACATCAATTGATATTGATAACACTATAGGAGCCAATATGAAAAAGAGCTTCTTTAGAAACCTGGAAAATATGTGAATTGTGTTGCCAGACATGAGAGTTCAAGGTTATGATAAAGGTGTCAACATGAAAGGAAATAGCACAGAGGAAAGCAGACATGGATACATGACTTCAATCCTCAAACATTTTTTACTACATGTGCTTTTCATTCACTAAACTTAGTGGTTAGTAATGCTTCATAATCTTCTACTGAACTGTTGAATTATTTCAATTATAACTCAAGCATCTATGTTTTCCCCCCCTCTACATTAATTTATTGATAGTAAGTTTTGAAGCATCATCCAAGGACACCCTCTCTGAAATCACTGAGTGCGACATGATGGGGAAGTAGGGCAGAAGTGATAAACCCCATCAAACCCAAAATTGGGACATATTGAATGCACTAGTTATCATTGTAGAGGATAATGTTTTGAAAAGGAAATGAAATCCCCAGAAATGTACACAACTTCACATTTCTGGTGACCTACTGTTGTAGTATGACACAATGTTTGGATTAAAAAATGTAAGCAAGCTATTGATCTTGATATCTGAAACATTGGAACAACTGGTCCAACCAAAGAAATGCCTACAATCTACAGTCAGAAGAGAGATTTAAAAATGCTGTGAAGTATGTATAGAACCTGACAGAAGAATTTCACCCTGAGGCTATTTTTCCACCCATTCAAGAATGTAAGTGTTTCTGAAGCACAGGATAGTCCCATGAGAGACAGCAAGCAACAATACAAAGTTGAATTCTTTAACCAGGTGCTGGAATGTGCAATACAGTCAGCTGAAGAATGTTTTCTACAGCTTAAAAAACACTGTACTTTATATGGGATGACATGCAATATTCCCAAATTCTCTGGTGTATCTGAAGAAGACCTACAGCAACAGCATTGGTGGCAGTGTTGACAAAAGATGACATGTGCTGCAATGTTGTGAGAGATCTGGGTGAAGAACTGAAAGCTCTTTCAGGATCTTTTTCAGCAAAATTCACTGCCAAAGCTGTTCTAGAATATATGTGAGAATAAGAACTGATCCACTCAAGCGTTTGTCTGGAATACTCTTATACTTCCTATATTGGCTGCTAA
Organism: Pseudoxenodon macrops; assembly: GCA_032467955.1. Classification (NCBI taxonomy): domain Eukaryota; kingdom Metazoa; phylum Chordata; class Lepidosauria; order Squamata; family Pseudoxenodontidae; genus Pseudoxenodon; species Pseudoxenodon macrops. The sequence continues at coordinate 104,907 of JANHFT010004098.1, forward strand.
TAGACAACACAACTTTTCTAAGCAGAAGGCAACAAAATTGTACTTGGGTAAGGAGATGTAATTTGAGCTTCCTGACTCAAATTCTTATGGTGGGGCTCTGAGCATAAGCTGTATGTGACATACAGTATGCAACTTTCTTTGAGTGACTGCTTATAATCATACTGGATATCTTTTTTGCTTCCCTGTGATATTCGACAAAGGCTATCCATTATTGAGAATATAGTGAAAACAGGCATATAAGAATTGTTCTGGCACTTGTGATCCAGCAAATGAAAAATATTTCTCACATCACATGTAGTTTAAATGGCAGTTATCATGAATGACTACCAGCATATTCTTCTAGAAGTTTTAAACCCAATCTTTCAAATACCAGATGAAATTCTACATCATTGAAAATTATAATACAGTTTATTTAATTCTTGGTTAGCATATTATGAGAACATAGCCAGTAATAGTTTATTCATGAAATCATGCTTAAATAAGTCATAGCCTAGAGTGGTGTAGGAAGCAAGTTCTCCTCCTAGTCTAAGTAGATGTTTTAAGACTGGAACTTAATATTGGTCACATATTGCACAGATTGTATACACTGAGCCACAAAAAAAGCCATATACATATAGAATTGTATCTTTAACACATATAGATACAATCTGCAGAAGAAAAGCAGGTTATTGTTAGAAAAGTAGCTCCATTTGTCTTTTTACTCCTCTCGGGATGATTTTTTCCCCAGTGGTCATTGTAAGAACCACAATCATTATTACAAGAACTGTAATCCTTTTCCTTTTTTCACTCTATATATATATTTAAAGGTCTTTGTGCTACTAGTAGTACATAACCAGTTCACATAGTTTTCAACATTTCCTTCCTAACCCATTGTTAAATCTTTCTGATTAACACTTTTCCTTTTGTCTACCCCAAATTGCACAACCAGCTTGGTCTATGCTTTTTCTCAAAGATTATTAAACAATTATAAAAATATGATTACATAACACCTGGCTAGGTTATCATAGAAAGTCAACTTGTGTTTCAATACCTTTATGCTTAAAAGAGTTGAACAATATAGGCAATGTATACATATTGCATCTTCTAAATCAAATAATATTTATGGTTCCGGTACTTCTTCTAGATGCCAGATTTAATCTTAATCAGGAAAATAGAATCACCTCTGGCAGCAACAAATGTTCTCCTCTCCTTTGAACATCACCAGCTGCAAGTCAGATGTGGATTATGTTTCTCATGAGAAAGGATTCTACACTTACGGTATAATCCCATCATGTTATGAAAAAATACCTTACATAGCAGGAAATAATTGAGAATTATCTAATTTATTCTCCAATACCTTGAATTAGTATGTGGTTGTGTATGTGTGAATGTATGTGAACTATCCCCTTCTGTGACAAGATAAAAATCATTCCTTATTTAGTGGAGCATGTGGATTTCTTTTCAAGTTAATAAGGTATTTGGTTTGAATTTGGCTTGTATTTGAAATTGGTTGAATTTGTATTCATATTTGGTTTGTATTTGAAAACAAACTCCCCTTGGCATCTCCATGGCATCTCCGGGGGCATTCACAAGAAGGGTAAAAAAAATCAAAATGGTGGCCATAGCAGTGTGATTAAAGCTGCTATCCTGAGTCCCTCATCTTTGGACAACCATGATAGTGTCAAGTATTTTGGAATATTTCCAAGGAAAGTCTGCTTTATAACTAGAGTAATATTTTATGGGAAATATATGAAAATTAATATGGTTGCAAAATAATAATAATGAACTGGAAGAATGTTTTTAAGTATGGATAAGTACCTTATCATAATAAAAGCATAACCAGCCAGATTTAATACTATAATTGTTATTTTAATTTTTAAAAACTGGGAAAGTTTAGGGCATTATACCAATTCTTAATAATATTATTAACTGACTACACAACAGGTATGTGTCTATATAAATCCTTAGTCAAAATTTATGCTACATATAATTATGATATATGGTTGTTTGGTATATTACTTTGCATCTCAATTTCATTTCAGATTTGTTTCTTTGCTTTCAGAGCATTAAACATGATCCAACAATTTCATCTAAGGCTTCAGTAAGGCAGTCTAAACCTGTGTATATAATAAGGATATAGTAGATCTTTTGTGCACTATCAGTTTGTTTTCATTATTAAACCCAATTTTTTTTAATGATAATATTCAGAAGTTTCTACTCTTCTGGCTGGGACAATGAGAACTTTGTATCCCAGTTATGCTTTGATGTTTTTTTTAAATAAAAAAGTAAATTCATCCACTACCAAAGTTAGACTGCCGGAAACAACATGTTGAATATAGTAATATGTTCAATAGTATAGAATAAAAAATCATGCAGTATACAACAAAACCAATAATTAATAGCAAATGAAACGAATAAACTCTAAGTAATAAAAATAACCAATCACTTCCAGAAGACTCTCTAGAAAAGGCTGCCTTCAAAGATAAAATCTATTCTTGACTCTAAAATCTGCACCTCACATTAAATCCCAAAAGTCTTACCCTAAACCTGCTCAGATGTTAAATAGCAAGTCTATGGCCAAATGTCTATGCCAACTTGGCAGCCTAGGTTCAACAGGGAGACTACTAGCCAGTAGGCTGGCTTGCTGGTACCAAGGTACTGCACCATTTAAGACTTTATAATGCAAAATTAGTAGTTTGAACAGCACTAATGATACTATTGGCCAATTAAGTTAACCACTATATAAGTGTGATAAGAGATAATTACTAGTACCAGTCAATAAGCAGTTGTAGCATTTTGACCATATTACTGAGGATAGTATTTAATTTCTTGTCAGCACTAAATATTGTACTATCTCTTCCCTTTTTCAAAAGCATCATGCATTTGGTTTCCCAAGGGAAATGGGTGGGAAAAGACAGTAATAATTTCCTAATCGGCTTATAACAATATCAATGCATGCATGTGTGCACAAACACACACATACAAACACACACTCACATAGATAATTGTTTAGATAAATATTCTTAAATTAATCAAATATTATCTGATTCTATGGAACACGAAATATCCTGTCCATTATCACAGCAGAATTTATAGTCTGCAAACAAAGTGCTGAAAATAGAACTGGGCAAGGACCACATGACTTGTTTCACAACCAAATTTTTTACTTGGAAAACAGCCAAACTTTCCTTCCTTGAAAAACATTTACTCATCTCAACAGAACAGGATGGATTTTGCAGGCTTGCTAGACCATTACAAAGGGATTACGTGTGCCAAGTTTCATACAAATCAGTACCTGGCTTTTTAGCTCGTCATTCGTTTAGAGTGTTTTCACAGTGGAATTTCTAATTCCTCAGTGCAGCTGAACTGAGCCACAGAACAGGCTAACAGAGTAACACAGTCACACATACACACAAGTCAATAGAGCCAAAATGGAAAGATCTTTGGAGAACAATAAAATGAAGTTTGGAGATGAAAACTGTGAATATACTACATAAGTATAAATCTATCTCTTCAGCTCCTTCATTTGCCCTTTGCCCACAGTGTCATCATTCATCCAAATGGCTGTTAATGAAGTAAGGGAATGCATAGGCTTAATTAATGACATCAAAATGACAGTCTAAAACAGGCAACTGAAGCTTTTTAATATGTATATAATGTATGTGATGCACATTCAAAAGAGTGTGTCTTTAATGGTTACACCCGGTATTTTGATGGTGTGACCATTATTTAACTGGATGGGTCTGAGGTAATTGATCACACAAAGTTCACCCATTGTTTCTTAAATTCAATACTCAATCTCTATGTACAGATAGTCCTTGACTTATGACCACAACTGAGCCCAAAATTTCTGTTGTGTTGTGGGATATTTGTTAAGTGAGTTTTTCTTCAATTTACAATCTCCCTTGCCACAGTTATTAAATGAATCACTCCAGTTGATAAGTTAGTAACTAGATTGTTAAGTGAATCTGACTTCCCCATTGACTTTGCTAATCAGAAGTTTGCAAAAGGTGTCCCACATGACTATGGGACACAGCAACAGTCATAAGTATGAACCAGTTGCCAAGTGTCTGAATTTTGATCACATGATCATGGAGATGCTGCAAAGGTCATAAGTGTGAAAAATGGTCATAAGACATGCTATGAACTGAAATGAAATGAACTAAATAAACTGTTATAAGTCGAGGACTACCTGAATTACATGAACAACCATTTATAAATTCAACTTAATAAACAATCACTTTTTGTCACTCAGTACAATACCATTCAGCCTGCTTACCTAGAAGCGGGTAGAGTTGGCTTCACCACAGATCCAGTCAGTAGGAGAATAATGTCTTGTTCCTACTGAATTAAAATCATCCCATTCCACATAGTATTTACATAAAATTAGAGTATAATTCTGGTGGAAATAACAATAAACAACAACAACAACCCTTTCTTAAGCTGAAAATCTTGTCTGGATTTATTATTTCGGTTCCAAAAAAGATCTATTGTACAATTAGCTGTTTGATTCCTTGAGAAATAAGAAACCCCTAGATTTTTTTTGTGCCAATAGAGGTGAAGTGCACAGTTAATTTACAAGTCATGTTTCAGACTCTATTGATTGGATTTAGAAAGTCAATTCAATTCACATATTTGATTGAATAGGCTTTAAATGGAATTTCCAAATCAAACCTTTGCACAGCACTAATTCCAGTTTAAAGAAGTCAGAGAGGAAAGCCATGGTTTACTATAGATTTGTGTCTCTCTGGTTTCTTGATTGATTTGATTTTTAGTCTATCCATCACTAAATTCCCTGGTTGGTATACAGAATGAGTAGATGTGCACAACACAACTCACGAAAACTAAATATTTTGTAGCAGCTGCACCACTATGAGAGAGAGGCCATGGCATCTTATATCTGATCAAGTTCTAAAACTTTGGATTCCACACTAGGCTAACTTATAAATATAATATAGTCTCACAGTTATAGCAGGCAAAACAGATACGAAAGAAAAAATGAGAAGAAGCAGAAAAATTAAAAATCCAGAACGCAATTATAGTACAAAACAAAAACAAAAAAGGACAAATCAGAGATTAAGCTGTGGAACTCAAGTCTGCCTAATGGAAGATTCACAAGCACATCCTGATAAATTAAGACAGCCAGCAAGGGCAAGAATATAATAGGTAGGTCAGTTTGTTTTAATTGGGGGCATGGCTGGAGAGAGAATTATATATAAATATGTGTACAAAATGCAACAGAGTTTAACCAGCTAAATCTGTCAAATACTGTAGCAAACTAAGCAGGATTTGCAAATGTGTATTTGAATGCAGAAATATAACTGAAGTATTTTTTTTAAATTATTTTGGGTTAACATTTTTCATACTGGACAAATTAATTCGCTTTAGGTCCAATAAGATAAATTTTACAATCAAATCCCAACCATAACTCTACAAATTACAATGATTTCAACAGGATTCACGATAAGGATAAAAAGAATTTTACAAAGAAAAGAGAATAATATGACAGGCCATTAGCAATAGGAATATTTTCTGAGGAAAATGCAACAACATTTTTCCAATTATGCTACATTGTTGTCTCAATTTCCATTTCCCTTGAATTTATAATTTAATCATGAGGATTTCTAACAAATTCAGAGAAGAAGCATACACAGTTTAACAGAGCTTTGAATATTCTAATGCTTGTCTTTTTATTCTAAATCCATGCACTCTTTTCGTTCATGAATTAACATTTAAAGCATGAAACATTTTATTCAAAAGAATCTCATCTTCTATCATAATAAAAATCTGAACCTTTTTGCCACATTCAAGTTACATCTGTGTGTTAAGAAGAAGTAGAGTAATAATTATTATTTTATGTCCATCTTGTTGGTGTCTGGTTGAAAATAATGTTCAATTTAATAGGTTCTTTGAGAAATGCAGGTTTTTGTCAGATACCTGCTAAATATTATATTATGTGGCCCAATCAAAATGAGAGCAATATTGAAACAGAAAACTGAACATGATCTGCAAATTCATTGTACTGGAAACACTTTATTTTTTGTGGCAGCAATATTTACTTATAGCTCTTTATTCTTCTGGAAAATATTTTTTAAAAATCATGAAACGTGATAGCCCATTTGTAAAATTCTGAACAAAATCTGTCAGCTACAACCTCCAAATAACTAATTAGCTTTTGACTGAAAGGGAGAAATGGGATGCATATGACTGAATTAAAATGCAGCTTTTGAGATTAAATTTCAAGTTCAATCAAATTTACATATATTTAAATACAATCCAATTTAGGTTTTATATACTCGCAATTATTTTTTGTTCTTTTAAGATATAATCACTGTGTGATAACCCCTTTTAATTTCTTTTTAAATACAGCTGCAATGTGAAGCATTTAACATCATCCTGTTTGTCATTGGAACTCTGTTATGTTGCATTTACCCCTCTTTGACCCCTCAGCAAGAGGTTGATGATCAGTACAGTGAAGTGTAGGGAAAGAAAATGCTTCCTTTAAATAGAGTTAAGTAGCTCCTGTTGTACAATAGCTTCCTGAAAAACAAGAAGAAGCTTGAAAAGAAATGAAACTAGTGGGCTGTTTTCTCCTGGATCAGATCCTCCCATCCTAACTTCTTCCTTTTAGTCTTCTGGCAGTCCCAGGACCTTTTTCAGGCTATCTAAAAGCTAAGCTAAGCCAAGGGATATGCACTTGAGGCAACAGTACAGCTTTTATTTGGTAGGTTGCCACCATTTATGTTAAGTAGCAAGGAGGTTCTCCACACATGATAACACTGGAAATCCCCTCATCCTTTGACTACTGACTGTTAAGGAGAAATAACTTTAATCTTTTTTGTAGTAGACTCTACTCTACAGACAACACCTGTTTTGTCCAGAGGTGAAATTTTATATTTGCCATGGTATAGAGTGCCTGCTTGCATGTGTATATGAAGACAATTTATGAAAACTCCTGAAACAATCACACAAAGCTTCTAGAACTGTGATGGTGATCCTATGGCACATGTGACAGAGGTTGTACGCAGAGCCCTCTCTGTTGGTACATGTGCCATTGTCTCAGGTCAGATCTCTGTGGCGCTTCATTCATGAGCTTCTGTTTCCCTGCAAATGATGAAAAAGAAGCTCATGAAAGAAAAAGATCTTTCCTCTTGTCGCGCTGCCGGTATTGGGATTCCCCGCCTCCCGCTGGCCAGCTGGCCTTTGGGCCTCTGCTGTGCATGCACACATGGCCGTGAATGCGTGTGTGCATGTCTGCGTGCATGTCCACACATGTCTGCATATTTGCACATGAATGCATGTCAGCATGTGCATGTGTCCACGTGCGTGTGCGCGCCTCTCAGTTTGGGCATGCGCATGCGTGCAGTTTGTGCACTTAGTGTCTAAAAGGTTCACCATCACTGTCCTAGAAGCTGTAGCTACTTCTGTGCTACAAGAAGAGGTATTTTGCTTATTCCAAGAACCTTTTCAAAATGTTCCTTCAAATATTAGAGTAACCCTATTCACCAATAATACATCTTTTACTTCATTAAACTATCTGCAGTCAAATGGCTGGTCAACTGACTTGTTCATTTCAATCCTGATCTCAATACTAATTCTCAAATTAGATTAATTTATTAATTTATGTACTTTATTGTGTTTTATATGGGCATATTTGGGGATGATTAAAGGTCACAAAATTGCTTACAAATTATTGAACACTTGCCTTTCTGAGTCAATGGACCCATAAAAGTGAATTTAGCCCCTTTTACTTTGGATCTCATAATGTAAACCAGTCTCCCTTCTTTTTATGAAAACAATCCTTGCAACCCCTAGTTTCTCTTATTCCAGGTTTTGATGGGTAACAAAATTATTGTGGGCAAGGAGAGACAGAAATAGATTGAGATTAGATCAATTTTCTTTTGTTTATTGTCATGTCTTATCAGCATCCTGACCTTTGAACTATTTCATGAGATTGAAAATCCAATTTTGACTGTCCCCCCCTTCATCCTGATTCCCACTTTCATATGGCCTTCATTCAGTTAGCTTTCTCCCATCTGTCAATTGTTATTCTACATCATTTGCCTGCCAAGTGCTGGATGGAGGTGACTAAGTGAAGTTCACATCTGCCAGAATTATTCATATAGTTGATTCAAAACATAGCGGAGGGAGGGAGGGAAGGAGGGAGGGAAGAAGGAAGGAAGGAGGAAGGAAGGAAACCCATAGGAGAAGACAATTTTCTGGCCCACTCAAAATGAGTTAGGCTATTTGCAGATCATAGAAACTGGCTTTGACGTGGGATTCAAATCTTTGGACGATCCTAGTACTTACTGCAAGTGCTCCTCATTTAGTAACTGCATCTTTAAGCAACCATTCACAGTTACAATAGTAATTTTATAATCAGTCCTTCCATTTACAACCTTCACAGGTCTTTAAAGCAAAGAAAAACTGTATTATCATAAGCACAGTTGCAGCTTCACCTTGCAACCATTTTGCCTAACAGCTGAGTTGCTGGTCCCAGTTGTGATTGCTAAATGAGGACTATCTGGATTTGTCCAGGTTGGTTCTTCTTTTGTATTATTTTTATGCTTAGAATAAATCTTAGCAAAACAGCTGTTTTTCCAACAAAAATGTCCTGGCAAGAACAACGTATAAGATCATTCTGCTGAGTTTGGGCTAGGTTTTTCCCTCTCCCACTTTGTCTTTTTTAAAGAAAATTATTGTATTGAATGATAGGTTTTTCATACAAAACTAATATAACTTTATAATTTTATATTCAAATGCATATGAAAGCTATACACATGTTTTAAATAAATAAATAAATATTCCATAACTTTCCCCTCCATTACCCAAGATGGAATTTCCATGGAGTTCTAATTTGGAAACTCCATGTAATAATTCAGCACATAGGAACATGGTTGAGTACTGCCCCCTTTCAATTTGAAACTCAAATGTATTGCATATTTTTAACGTAATGGTGGCAATGTAAATAGCAACAACAACAATAACAACAACAACAACAACAAAGAATTCCAAAGGGCCATTCTAAAGTAAATCTAGAAAGTGGTAAACAACATTTGATACTGTGAGCTATGAAGTGTGTTCTGAAAACGTCTTACCAGATTACACAAAATGCTACCATTTCAGTGACTTTATTGCAATAGCTTCAAGTATTGAACATTTAGGACAGCGATGGCTAACCTTTTTGCCATTGTGTACCAAAAGTGTGGGGAGCACGAGGTGTCACACGCACTTATGCCCACAACCATAATTCAATGCCTTACCCCCACGCATCCACACACAACTACTCCCCAAACTCCCTCCCTGCATGCAGGCCTCACTCCGGTTAGCCCGTTGGGCCATTTTTCATCATCCCCAGGCAAAAAACAGTCCAATGGTCAACCGGAAGTTTGTTTCCTAACTTCCTGAAGCCTGGGGAGGAGAAAACAGCCTCCCCCCACTCTCTGGAAGGGCAAAAATCAGCTGGCCAACATGTGCATGCACGCTGGAGCTGACATAGGGCAACACTTCACATATGCCTTAAATATGGCTCCGCATGCCACCTGTGGCACGCATGCCATAGGTTCGCCATCACGGATCTAGGAAATACAGAAGTTTAAAAGAAAGGTGCAATTTCTGAACATGACTTTATCACCACATCACAGAATTTAGAAGGCATAATTAAAGCCATTGAATCTGAATTGTCTGTGATCTTCGTTCTTCGTGTTTGTCCTTGTATCAAAATACATATGCATATAACAGTGGGCATCAAAACTGCAACTATCAAGTGGCATTTTTAGGAAAAGGTGCATGAAAAAAAAACAGATTGTTGAAAACCTTCATTCAAGACAACAATTAAACATTTGTTTCCCTACTGGAAAACATCAAACAATTAAGCAAGGGATATTGCCCATTTCCTGATAATGTAGTTAATTTTTCATGAGCATTGCTTCCCTATAAAAGCCTCATATGAGATAATGAATGTGACTAAGTGTGTCATTTTCTTAATACTGATATTCTCATTAATATTTTCAACTTCAAAGGGATGAAGTGGTTCATATGGAGTTCAAATGAATGTGGTTTGATTTTACAGGGGGGGAAAAGCTCTGTCTTTGAGTATTACCATTTAGCATATCAGTTCAACATGAATTAAACATTAACTCATGATAAAATCATCAACATGCAAAAACAAAGACAAGGGTCTGGGATCAAAGGAACCTTTCAGTTCATAAGAAACCAAAGATGAAGTAGGTATAGTCCCTATTCAAGTCCTACTCTGGTATTATAAAAATTAAGGTATAGAGAAATGACCCATTTTTTTCTACCCCCAGCCTTCTCTTTTTGAGTTAAAAGATCCAATGATAAATTGTAATGCTGCAAGCTTGTGCATTTTTTTTCAAACGTTCCCATTCACATAAGGAAAGTAATGTTTTTTTTTCTTTTTTTAAAGAAAATTTCAGAAGTATTTTCATATCTTCAGCATTGATTTCTTTCAGGATATATTTAAGAGGTGGTTCTGGGACTCTTGGGTGAATCTCATTTCATTTCTCCAGTGATCTGCTGCCTTCTTGACTTCCTAAAAAGGACATTGAGACTCTAGAAAGAGTGCAGAGAAGAGTAACAGAGATGATTAGGGGACTGGAGACTAAAGCATATGAAGGACAGTTGTAGGAACTGGGTATGTCTAGTTTAATGAAAAGAAGGACTAGGGGAGACACGATAACAGTGTTCCAATATCTCAGAGGTTTCCACAAAGAAGAGGGAGCAAAGCTGTTTTCCAAAGTACCTGAGGGCAGGACAAGAAGCAATGGGTGGAAACTAATCAAGGAAAGAAACAACTTCGAACTAAGGAGAAATTTCCTGACAATTGGAACAGTTAATCAGTGGAACAACTTGCCTCCAAAAGCTTTCAACACTGGAGGTTTTTAAGAAGATGTTGGATAACCACTTGTCTAAAGTGGTGTAGGGTTTCCT
>JANHFT010004099.1:102586-114358 GCA_032467955.1 Pseudoxenodon macrops
ATTGGCTTTTTTGGCTGCCGCTGCACACTGCTGGCTCATGCTTAGCTGGTTGTCTACTAAGACTCCAAGATCCCTCTTACAGTCACTACTATTAATCCTGGTTTCACCCAGTTTATATGTGTACTTTTGGTTTTTCTTAGCTAAGTGTAGAACTTTACTTTTCTCTACATTGAATTTCATTTTGTTACATAGGGCCCAGTGTTCACGTTTGTCAAGATCCATCTTGATTTTGAGCCTATCTTCTAGGGTGTTCCAGTCCCTCGTCTAAGTTGTTTATATTTTTATTGTAGTCATAGGTATTTCTAACCTTATAACATCTGACTATACCCACCACAGAGCTGGGTTGAAGAAAAGATAAAATGATCACCTTCTGTTACATTTCACATGCCTAAAACTAATTTTACAAAATGGAATGGCACCTTTTACTATACAGTACATGAAAGCAATAGAATAGAAAAGGGGATAAAATCTAGAAAGTACAGTACTTCTTTTGTTCAAGATGTTACTTGCTCCTTTTTCTTCCCAATTGTTTCCTTCTTCTTTATCTCTGAAAACATTGAGATTAATCTTGGCCAGCAGTGTAGCACCTTTAAAAAAATTAAGAACTGTGTAACTTATGAGCATCTTGAGTACTGATTTGTGGGTTCTTTGGCTACTAGATTGATTGATAAGGTCAGACTTAATTGTTGACGACAGGCTTTATTTCAGACATAGAAAATTCTATCATGTATTTGTGTATAAAGTTTCAAAAATAATGCCTAGCTTCTCCAGCTATGGTTTTGGGATGATAGGACCCAGTGGTGGGATTCAAAAACCTTTTACTACTGGTTCTGTGGTCGTGGCTTGGTGGAATGGAGTGGCTTGGTGGGCGTGGCTTGGTGGGCATGGCAGGCGAAGGATACTAAAAAATCTCCATTCCCTCCCCACTCCAGGGGAAGGATACTGCAAAATCCCCATTTCTTCCAGATCAGGTGGGACTCAGGAGGCAGAGAATAGATGGGGGTGGGGCCAGTCAGAGGTGGTATTTACTGGTTCTCCGAACTACTCAAAAGTTCCGCTACCGGTTCTCCAGAACTGCTCAGAACCTGCTGAAACCCACCTCTGGTCTGGAGATCTAAAATTTGCTAACGATATGCCTAGTAATGGCTATCTCTCAGAGCTCTCAAAACAGAGATGGGAATATTTTCCCCCCCACAGATTATGACTATACAAGAATAGATATATAGGGAAAAAATAAATAAGGCAACTATAGTTCTTGTCCATCTTAGCCACATTTCCTGGAACTACCATTTCAACCCACCTGGATTAGGAAGAACAGATTAGTCCAGAGTGGAAAAACTATCAGTGAGTTCATAAGTAGCAGCATGAAGTTGAAGGACAGAAATAGAAGAGTCTCTTGCAGTAACATCCCATAGGGAACTTTTCGCGGTCATCTAGTTGTCCATTGAGAGGAACATGGTTAGATTTAATTTTTAGATGTAATCCTAGGTTTTTCTTATCAGGTTGGTATGAAGTTAAGTGGGGGTAAACCTGAAGATGCTGCTCCAAGTCCATCATTGTAGGTGTTTGTAGAATAGGGTTGTCAAACTGACGACTCACGGGCCTGATGTGTCACATGCTAGCCAAGTCCACGCTCAGTTTCATGAAGGCCAAAAAAAGTCCCGTTAAATCATGTGATGCTGTTGTGATGCCACGAGTTTGACACCCCTGTTGTAGGTGAAGAAAAACATTTCTGAATCCTGAATGGAGGAGTACTAGAATTATGTCCATCAGGGCCATTCCTGAACATGTTGCTCTTTGAGTGCACAAGGAGTTGGACAGTCTTCAAACCCCAAAATAAACAAATGACAAACCAACCCCTGGTAACTGAGATTTATTTCCCCATGTCAGCCTTTCCTACTTACTACTTCAGAGTTACAATAGGCAAGATATGTTGGTGAATGAGGACAGAAAATGCAGTTCTACTTTACTGTCATTCTGCCTAATGTTTTGGTTTTCCTTCAAGTCTGACTTGATTCCTGGTGTCTACCTGGACAAGTCCATGAAGTTTCCTAGGCAACATTATTTGGAAGTGGTTTGCCATTGCCTTCTTCCTAGGACTAAGAGAGAAAGTCATCCATTTGGCTTCATGCCTAAGACAGGACTAGAACTCAAGCTTCTCTGTTTCTAAATCAACATCTTAGCCACCACACCAATCAGGTTCTCTATCTATATCTCCAAAGGAAACTGCCTATAAAGTCTATAATACAGTGGCAATTCCTAATGTCTCATAAGACCAGGTCTGAGCGATGCATGAATATACTAAATGTTGGGTGAACTGCAAAGTCAAGCTGACCACCGTCAAGCTGCCTATTCAGATAGAGATTTTCTGAATGGGACTGAACATCACACTATGAAAGAATTGGCAACGATTCACGCTAGTCAGCAAGAAATTGCTCCATTTCAGGAATCCGCTCAAGAAGAAGGAACTACCAGCGGATGCAGGAGAAATGAGAGGAGCACGGATCCTATTGTCCTAGCAAATATGACTGGAGATGCCTCCTTCATTGTGTATAATAGAAAAAGACACCTCTAATTTCATAAAATCTCACTCAATGTATGATAAAGATCCATATCTTAGAACACAGCAACATGTTTAGGTGCTTGAAAAAAAGCTAATTACTTATATCATAATTACTAAGGAGCTACCTGCATATCCAAGTTGATCGTATTCATACACAGATGATGCAAAACTGGGTGGAATGCACACCCTTCAGAGGAATAGCTGAGCATTCAACATAGTCAACAAACCGGCATGTTGGGCTATTTTTAAATTTCAACAGTGGTATGATTTAGTTGAGGGGGTGGGGCAGGGAATACAAAATACAAAATAAGAAGCCACCAGCTATGTGGTGACCCTCAGCAACCCACAGAAGAGAAGCTGGTGTTATAAAGATCACGCTAAGCTAAAATCTGATGGTATGCTATAAAAATAAAGAAAATACCACTAACTCATTGTTCCATTGAGTAGGATTGGGCGTAAACTCAGTTCAATAGATTATAGTCTAGTATTTTGAATACTTTATATTCATCTTCTCATTTAAACGTTTTGCTATTGCTAGTCATTTTACTTCAGCTTGCCAAAGGCTCAGTCTACCAGTGAATTACGGGGACGCGGTGGCTCAGTGGCTAAGACGCTGATCTTGTCGATCAAAAGGTCAGCAGTTCAGTGATTCGAATCCCTAGTGCTGCATAACGGGGTGAGCTCCTGTTACTTGTCCCAGCTTCTGCCAACCTAACCATTCGAAAGCACATAAAAAAATGCAAGTGGAAAATTGGGACCACCTTTGGTGGGAAGGTAACAGCGTTCCATTCGCCTTTGACGTTTAGTCATGCTGGCCACATGACCACAGAGACGTCTTCAGACAGCGCTGGCTCTTTGGCTTTGAAATGGAGATGAGCACCGCCCCCTAGAGTCAGGAACGACTAGCAGGTATGTGCGAGGAGAACCTTTACCTTTACCTTACCAGTGAATTGATGAGCCTAGGTCATTTTCTATTCAATCTGCATCTACTCTATTTTGATTTAAAAGCAATTCATTTGAATTCCTTATTTATGAACCTTTCTGTTCTCTGTCCCAGAGAAATTTAACTTCAAAAGGGTTCTTCAAAGCATTTGGAGTATTGTAATAATAATAATAATAATATAGACCCAAAAAAGGGTTCTGTAAAAGGCAGACCTTTGATAATATATACGTTAGCTTTGTTCTGGACTCAAAACACAGAAATGGGGAAATATTCTGACCCATGAAGAAGTGTACACATCAGTGATGGGTTCCTACCAGTTCTAACCAGTTCTTTAGAACTGGTAGTAACTCGGCAATGACCTCACAGAGCCGGTTCCTTCTGTGTCTCCGTGCACGCTGCCATTCTGGATTTTGCTTCTGCGCATGCACAGAAGCTATTTTTTATTAGGGCGCACGGACACTTGAGGCACAACCCTGAGCAAACCGGCAGCAAAAAGAACCAGAAGCCACCCATGGTACACATGAGGGGAAGGACTGTAAATTGAGGAAGAGGCATCTTACCTGTAATCTTTCTTAATTAAAGCTCCGGATTTTGTTGTGTTTTATTGTGTTCTAGAGAAGTTAAATTTAGCAAACTGAGATCCAACTCTATCCCTCCATAAAAGTTCACACAATACATATGGAACTACATCATGGATCTTTAAAACATTTTTCTGTACCTGAAAAACTTTGAGGACATCACAAAGCAGTAGGTTTAGTGGGGTCATAAGTATTTGAAACAATACTGTACCCAAGAGATGAATTTGATTATCTAGAATTTCCTCAGAATTCAGTCTTCCTAATTTGGTGTCCTTCAAGCATCTAGGCTAATCTATTAGAATAAAGCCAGTTGGTGGAATAATGATTATTTTTATTTAGCATTGTAACAATTCATTAAATAAATTTTAATTAATTGAGTTGCTTTATTATTTCCTTGTTTTAATTTATTCTTTGCCCAAAGCCCCAGTATTGAGATGAATGGCTGTATTAATTGTTTAAATGGGTAAATATGTGACAAAAATACCAGATAGTATTTGCTTTTAGATAGCCAGGGCTACAAAATCCACCAACTCTTGACCAGCCTTTGGCTTGCAAGCTGAGTTATAAGAAGGGAAATTTATTTTAAATTTAGCTGTAGACAAAACCTAACAGCAAGAATAGCCCCAAATATTTCCCTCTCTGAATTATAGCCACAGAAGATGTCCAGCCATTAGGCAAGGCTTCAGAGTGCTGTCAGAAACAACCAGATTGATACTATGACTTATATAATTGAGCCCCACTCCCTTTTTGTGTGTTTCAATCATGTGGTTGTGGTCACTTTCTTGACTTTTTGAGCCCTTGTCTCTACTCATTCTCCCCACAAACACACACACCGCCCAAAGGGACTCTTCTGCTAGCCTTCTAAGACAGGGGTGTCAAACTTGATTTCATTGAGGGCCGCATCAGGGCTGTGTTTGACCTTGGGGGGGCCAGGCTGGCCGTGGCCATTGTGGGCGTGGCCATCTCAATGTCACTCGTATCGGGGGTGCCTGTGGTGACCTGAGGGTTCTGCCAATGAAAAACGGGCTCCCGAGTTCCCTTTTCGGCTGCAATGGCCTCCTGCAACATTTTGCCGGTGAAAACGGAGCTCAGGAGGGCCGCACACAGCCCTCCTGAGTTCTGTTTTCTCTGGCAGAGGCACTGCAGGCCGGTTCTTTGATGTTTCCAGAATGGCCCCGTAGGCCAGATCTAAGCATCCCGCAGGCCAGATCTGGCCCCTGGAGCTTGAGTTTGACACCCCTGTTCTAAGGCAAACCCTACTATGATGACCGGTAGTCCTCAACTTTCAACTGTTTATTTAGCGACCATTTTGAAATTTACAACAACATTGAAAAAGGTTACTTATAACAGGTTCTCACACAACCGTTATAGCATTCCGCATGATAGGTGGTGAAAATTCAGGCTCTTGGCAACTTGGCATGTATTTATGATGGTTGCCGTATCCTGGGGTCATATGATCACCAGTTGGCTTCCAACAAGGAAAGTCAACGAGGCAAGCCAGATTTACTTAATGGCCACATGATTCATTTAATGAATATGACATTAAAAAGATCATAAAACCAGGCACCACTCACTTAATAACACTCTTACTTAGCAACAGAAACTTTGATTCCAATGGTGGTCATAGAATCGAGGACTATCTGCAGTTATCTTGCCAGGAAATAACAATAGCACGGTCAGAAATAATTTAAAGTCTTTCCATTTCCTGCCCATTCCTAAGGATGAAGATCCTTTACTTAAATCATCCACACCCTCTTGGTAAGCATAGTCTACAGTAATTTCAGCAAGGGAGCCTCTTCTAACTTAGGTAGAGCTTCCAAATGGATTTAAACATCTTTTCGATACGTTGCTTTTCAAATCCATTCCAAAACTTAGATGAAACTCAATAACAATTCCGATTTCAAAGAGGACCGGTGATTCCTTGTCTCTTGCCCAGAGTTAAACGAGTGAATTGAATTTCTTTCAAGCCAACCATAAGCGAACAGCTGCTGTTGCTGCAGAGGACGTGAGGTCTCCAAATATAAACTCTGCAGATATCATCACCATCAGAAGGTCATAAAACTGATGGATTATAAATACAGTCCCCCTTTTGTTTACAGCTAACATTTTTGGGTCCTGGGTAATTAGAACATTAGCCATCTCTCAAAGTGATTGTTTGCAGGTGCTGCTCAGGGGGGTAATGTTGGCTGGTGGGACAAGGCCGGGAAAGCAGCAAAAATCCGAAAGCTAAACAGCCCCTGGAATGCCTGCAACTGAGAGGGAGGGAGGGGTGAGGAGAACAGTAATTGATTCGTTGATGGTTTGGTCACTTAATTACACCTCTCCAGGAACTGTGGGCAAAATATTGGTCAAATCTGCTAACTTCTTGGAGTATGAATTGATGGGAACGCTACTGGAAAGGGAAACTGATGTCATTTCGAAAAATGTGGGAGAAGACGATGGTTGATGTGTACAGCTGGATCTAAGGTCTCTTCTCTTCCCTACAACTTATTTATTTAAAGATCAGCCACTCTTCCGTCATTGTTGTTGTTGTATTAATTGGTATTTTAACCTTCTCACCTATCCCAGAAGAAAGAAACATGCAAGCAAAAAAAAAAAATCCCCTGCAAATAACAGAATAACAGAGTTGGAAGGGACCTTGGAGGTTTTCTAGTTCAACCCCCTGCTCAAGCAGAAAACCATTTCAGACAAATAGGGTGTCTAATCTCTTCTTTAAAACCTCCAAAATTGGAGCACTTACAACTTCTAGAGGCAAATTGTTCCACTGATTAATTGTTCTAAATATCAAGAGATTTCTCCTTAGTTTTAGGTTGGTTCTCTCCTGGATTAATTTCCATTCATTGCTTCTTATCTTGTCTTCGGGTGCTTTGAAGAATAGGGTGTCCCCCTTATATTCTGTGAAGAGACGATTCCAGGAAATTGAACTTATTGGATTTTACTTTCCATCTTCTGACACCACTGCCTTTGGATCAAGATAACTTACTGGTTGCTCTTCATAGCTCCCACGTTGCTCAGAACAAGTTCCAAATTTGAGGTCAGTCAAATTCTGATCTCAAATTACTGTTGTTAAGTGAGGACTACTTCTAGTTCCATTAGGTCCGACAGGATTATGTAAAATGGGGAAGTGGACATGATCCCTTCCTGGTGTTCAGGGTCAGAGGACAAAAAAATAATAACATATATGGAGTTCAACTCCCAATGACTCTGAGAGGTTATAAATCCAGGAATTCTGAGTGAAATAAACCCTAACATCTTTTCAACCATAACATTTAGATGGAAGGTAAATACCTATTAATAGCTGCTATCATCTTGCTGGCTGTCCAAAAATACTTGGAAGCTATTATGCCATTCCTAAAGGGAAAATGTACTTGAGGATCTCCTTTCAGGGCTCTAGGCTGCATTCTTCCAGGTGGGCTCCCACCCCCATAATGCACCACCACCATGATGATGATCAAAGACCACATTTTCCTTCCTCTTCAATGTGTCTTGCAACACGTCTCCCATCCATACTGGCAAAATGACATAGAACAAGAGAGTTACACAGACAGATTTGCAGAAGGATTATTATAATAGAGTGTCTTTGGTTCTCGCCTATAATGCGTAAGTGGTGGCTGCCATCAAAGAGGAGAGAGGACATTCATCCAGGGTGAAGGGGAGAATCTGTCTTTATGTTAAAATATATGGAGGCTATTAAATTACATGGGAGACTTCAAAGTTGCCTGGCAAGCTATTTTTGCACTCTGATGAGAAATCCAATGAAACAATGCTGCATCGGCCACACCTGGTTCCATAAAAAGTATCAGCTTTCCTGTTTTGCCTGGCTCCTCTTTTCGCTATCACTTTACAACTCCCCTCAAGGTCTTGCAATCCTAATTTACTATATTTTTACTGCCTCCCAGGCTCTGAGCAGGTTCACTGGCTCAAGGAAAGGGATGACCAGCCAAAATAAACCACAGCAAGAACATTTTATGAAAAATGTTAATATTGCTTTTCAACGCACTGCAGGAAATCTGCAGCTTTCCATAAACCGAATGTCACCGGTCCAGTCTTGGGTTTTTTTATGCCACTCAGGTTGTGTCCTTGTAGGCCAACCTGTGGGCATGCAGCGGCATCTTCTTACCTTCTGATGACTCAACTCAGAAGAACACAAAGAAACCGAAACAGCAAAAGAAGAACCCTGAAGTGAACTGTGATTAATTTTGCTAAAATCAATATTGTGCTTTACAATCAAGTGTACCCACTGAGCAATCACTAGGATGCTGGAAAAGGAACTCACTCCACACTGTGGTTTATATCTTCTGTGTCTCTTCCTAAGTCAACATGAGGCAGATGGTTTTCTTCCCACATCATTTGGAAACAGTCCACCTGGAGTTCCACATTCACACATGCACACCCATCAAGTCCCAAAATGGAGCTGTCTCTTTGTTATCTTGCCTGGGATGTGTAGACTTGTTATCCCTGTGGAATTTTCACCTGAAAACTACCTGCCCTGACATGCACCCAAAAAATCACTGAAACAGTCAAATAATTTTAGATCCTGGATCAACTTATGGTCTCCCCTCTCTCTTTATAGTCAGCTATAAATTTTACTCTGGAATAAACTACAGTTTGTTTCCAAATAGAATAATATATATTCAAAGTGAAAACAATTAAAGTCAGCATCCACAATACTGATGGAGCTTTGCTCCTTAGATTCAGGAACTAACTGACAAATTGGTTTTGTGTGACATCCAAACCAGATTTGTAAACCCAAACATGGTTTCAAAGTCTGGTTTGTAAATAGATACCAAGCATTGTTTACATTTATCACCAGATAGGATAAATGTCTGAATATATTGTAGGAGGAATGCAGAAGTGTGTGTGAAGAGTGTGTGAAAGTTATAGTTTAGTCATCTAGTTTATTCTGGGGATTAAAAAAAACCCATCAGAAAACCTCTTGGGAATGGATTTGGATGTTTCATTGCCATGAAACCCATGACAGCAAATACATTGATTTAGTTACTTTTTGAGTAAGGAATTGAAGATTATGCTTTCTTCCTGGGTTTTCACAGGTAGTCACTAATGATGGCTTCTGCCAGGTGACACATAGTCAGTAGGAAAGTATCAGATCTTGTTCTTTGCTGAAAAAGTTTGGAAAGTCCAGCTGGCAAGGTTTGAAGTCCTAGTGAAAAAGAGGTTTGATCTAAGATACTTTGCAAAGAGATGTTAAACAATTGATGGAAGGGAAAGGTGAACTCCAGGAATCTCCAACTTTGCCAACTTCAACTCCCAAAATTCCCCAGCCAGCCATGCCATTTCCACTTTTCTTGGAGTGGAGAATGAGGGAACTGATGTGCCTTCAGAACATACATCATCTTAGGAAGCAGCAATGGACATTTCATATTTTTTTATTCTTCATTTAGAAATTGTAAATTCATTGGCACTGAGTCTTTAGTAAACTGTGACATATTGACCTCAAGAGGCCAGTAGGGCATAGACAGGGAGTTAAGGGTGTCCTCTCTTTATCCGTTACTCTCCTTGCTCTTTGTCAAAGAGATTGCTAATCTGAATTCATTTCCCAGGCACAAGTACATAAAGCAGGGGTGTTCAACCTTGGCAACTTTATGACTTGCGGACTTCCACAAGTCGTAAAGTTGCCAAGGCTGAACACCCCTTAACTTACAGCATGTGCTCTTCAACTTTCCTTCTGGTACAATGCACCTGGGTGAGTGCTGGGTTTTGACTCTGTAATGTATTGCTTTAAATCAATATGGGGCGGGGGGGTGTTTTAAAACCTGTTTCACTAACTCATGTCAGGTTCCTGCCAACTTTACAACTTGTGGACTTCAGCTCCCAACATTCTCATACTTGCATACCCGCTCCAGTATATTGTGGTCAGCAGCAGATAGGACACTTATGGGTCAACTTGAAACTATTTTCTGAGAATATGGAGAGTTAAAATGGTGGTGATGGGAAAGGAACATGAAATTAATGGCTCAGTTCTGAACATATATCGGATTTGAGGAAAGGGTTGGACTATATCTCCAAAGTCCCTTCCAACTTGGTTGTTCTGAAAAGCAAAGTTTTCAGTCCCTATCTGAATGAAAAATAAAACCACAGGGTGTGCTAAACCAAAAGTCAACTAGATCTTCAAAAACAAAGAAGCAACCAAATTCTGTTGCTCCTGATTATATTCTGAACAAATAAAAACTGAGCAAGACCACTCCAGAGGAACTGCCTTGAAACAGAAAAAATAAGAACAAGAAAGACAATTACAACTGCCTTGATGTATCTACTATCCCTACCCCCCCTGGAACCATTAGGCAGAAAAATTAATGGTTTCATGAGAGAGGAGAGGAAATCACACCTATGGTTATACAACATCAAAGGCTCATAAAAGAACTGAGCAAACATATTGTCAGTTTAATGGGTTTCTATAGACAAAAAAGTGTTTCCAGACTGATTTACACAATCATTCTAATGTGTCTCTAATACAATCAACACAGGGCAGATTAGGGGGATTGCAGTCATGTTCAGAAAATGACAAGGTATGAGAAGGAAAAATAGATAACAATCAAGAAACGGATGGCGAGTCTGTTAGTAACTTCTTTTTTTAATAAATGGCAGCTCAGCCCATCTGGTGAGAAAAGTAGGAAGAAAAGACACTCTCTTAATCATCTTGCTATAAACAAGTTGTTGTATTTATCCCAGAATAGCATTAAAGAGAACTAACCGAAGTCTGTGTCTACTTCCTTGATCTTGCCCAGTTCGTGGGACAAAATTCATAAGCTTTGAGGGAGTTCACTCTTAATGCCTCCAGATCATTTTAGCAGTGGTGCTGCTTCTGTTCCTTGCTTCTGCCTACTCTGAGCAAACATGAAAGATAGATCAACTTCCTTATTTTCTTTCAGGCTGCTGGTGTTGATGGGAAGGACTCAGAAGGAAAAATATGTGAACAAGTTGTAGGGACAGAAGTAAGGTAAATCTACTCAAGAGAGGGGGACAACAAGCCCATCCTATCCCAAGGCCACCACAAACCCTGGACTAAGTACTTTGGGATTTATATAGAAGTCTTTTTGTGAGTGGGTTTTCCAACTTAACTAAAAGTGAAATGTCACAAGTTCAGAGAGGGAGAAATTACCTAAATCCTGACGGTAAGATGCACAGATGTTATGAGTGCAAGGTTGTAAGCCAATATACAATCTAAATCTGATAATTAAAGATGATTTGAATGTGAGGGGATTAGAAAGCATAAGATTAGATTCAAAGCAATTCGATATCTGAAATTCAGTTTCACTGAAATCCAACCACATATGGAAGTGCCAAAATGTCTGTAACTTTAGAGAACTTTGGACCTGCAGAAAGTCAACCATATAGCTTAGAAGAGACTTATTGCAATAATTATTTTGAAATTTTCCCTCCTATGCCCCTTTATAACAATGAGGAAAACAAGGCAGAGACAGATTTTTTTTTTAAGAAAATGGAAATTGGGAGAATGAATTAAAGAGGAATTAAAGATTCAAATCACTTATTACTTCAAAATGTACCATATTGGCATTGTTTATAATAGAATAGAATAGAATTTTATTGGCCAAGTGTGATTGGACACACAAGGAATTTGTCTTGGTACATATGCTCTCAGTGTACATAAAAATAAAAGATATATAACTCAGGAACCATAAGGTACAACACTTAATGATAGTCCGGAT
>JANHFT010004101.1:8478-18783 GCA_032467955.1 Pseudoxenodon macrops
ACCCTCTTTATTTTCTTTCCTTTCTTTCTCTCTCCTTCTCTCTCTCATTTCCCTCCTCTCTCTCTCTCATTCTCTCCCTCTAGCTCTCTCATTTCTGTGTCCCTCTCCCTCTCTCCCCCTTCTCTCTCTCTCATTTCTTTGCTGAAGCCAATTCTCCAAGTCATAATGGGCTCCAGGAGGAGGGGACGCCATCTCCCTCATTGTAAAGCATGCTAAATTTAAGTGTGCTGCGCAAGCACTTAAATTTAGTGCACTTTATAATGGGGGAGATGGTGTCCCCTCATCCTCCTGGAACACATTACAATGTGGAGAAATGGTCACAGGGGGCCAGATGACCAAGGTGCGCACAGCACCAAAAAGTGCCAGAAGAAGCACCCACAAGATGAGAGGCAAGTACGGGGCGCTTCCCTCCAGCTCTGGAATATGGAGCGAGTCTCCATCCCCACTGTCACCCTTACCTTCTCAGGCCACACGGTGAGTGACTGGGAGGAGAGGGCAAGGGGCAGGGACAGCCAGTTACAGCAGGGGGACGAAAGAGCCGCATGCGGCTCAGGAGCCACACGTTGCCGACACCCATCCTAGGTGTTTGTCTGAGTTAATCTTGTCAACCTAATTGCTTATCTGGAGTTTCTGTCTGGCCCAGTCTTTCTGAATGGATTACCAAATCTGTATTTCTAAAAACTGGCCTCCTCAGTTTCTGCTTGGGATAGGGAGACTGGTGCTGGTTTCTGCCTCCCTTAAGATTTTTTTTTTTTATTTCTTCTTTAGGGAAAATATTCTATCCTGCCTTTTTGATATTCCCCCAAAATATTTCATTCTCTAGGACGGTGCATGGGTGCTGACTTTCTACAAATGCCCTACAACATCTTGCATTATCATTCTCGGACTCAAGAACTCTCCTTGGATCAGGAAGAGAGATTCAGAAGATGCCTCCTAGAAACAGGGCATCTGCCAGGGATCAACCATGATGCCAAGCCAACAACTGTTTCCACTGCTCCAGCCTTGGTTCTAGCAGACTGTGACCCAAACAGAGCTTTTCCAACCTGCTGTCAAAAACACCGATATCTAAAGAGAAACAATGCCAAACAGAAAGGTATAAAAGTGCTTGGCTTGACAAGAATGACCTGCTGAAGAAAGCCAGGCCTAATTAGGCCCAATGAGTTCAGATGAGTCAGAGGCCATTGGTATTTAGGAAGCAATTTAAGCTTCATAATTATGTTGCAGTGATGCCAATCCTTGAAGGTCTCTGTAGATTTCTCTCCTAGAATTTCTAGCTGCCTTGACTTTTCTTTGAGATTTCACTTTTTATCTTTGAACTTTATTACTCTTGCTGCTTCTTGACACCCAATTTGTCTGGTTTGTTTGTTCATGCTTGTTTGAAACCTGAAATAAATTTACAGTGTTGAGACTAACCAGGTGTATTTCTTAACACCTTAAAGCATATAAAATATTACACTTTGCAAAACCACAAAAAAGGTCCCAAAATAACACAATTCCTAACTTCAGTCTTGCAACCCAATCAATATGGTTCAAAAGGGGGAGAAAAGGATGAAGTAGAAAAATGGCTAGCCAAGCATTAACCTGGAAGCAAAAGCAAATCATTGTGGTACTGTTGCTAAGAAAACTATATGGATGCACCCATCAGAATTCAGGTTCATATCCTGTTTCCCACACACACACGCACAGACACATATAAAGAATCCTTTCACGTAGAAAGAGAGAAGCAACTTCCTGAAGTTGTTTTTTACTTTGACAATCTATACAACCAGGGAATCTTGGCAGTTCCGACATATTCTTTAGGGCAGAGGTCTCCAACCTTGGCAACTTTAAGACTTGTGGACTTCAACTCCCAGAATTCCTCAGCCAGCTGGCCAAGGTTGCCAAGTTGCGAAGGTTGGAAACCCCTGCTTTAGGGGATGTGCAAATATTAGCGCCTCTTTATTTCCTGGCCTGGGATGATAGTGAAAACCAGCAAATTCTCTCCTACAGATTTTCATTAATATCCTGATGTAAAAGATATGCTAAGGCATGCAGCTTCAAATACAGTTTAGGAAAATTTGGAAAATATTTACTTTTGTGGCAAAGAAAACATAACTGAATGCTTAATTCCAACAGTTCCAATTTATTCATCAAATATTAAATTAACATTTGGAACAATGCAATTAAGATAGATACAAACGTGGTAACATATAAAGAAAGTCCAAATTGTAATACTCGAAAGTGACAGATATGCAAATTATACACAGACAGAATCATTCCACAGCTTTAGCAAAGCCTAGGCATGCCTTCCAACAAAAACATACAGTGCCAAACTCTTTAGCTAAGACTATAATCCAAGCTCTCGGATATAACTGACAGGAAGTTGGACTCTTTTACAAGCAGCAACCAAGCCCAAACACGAGTAATAATTTAGGTTAAAACTACATTGAGCAATGTAGGATAAAACAAACAAACAACCAGAAGTATTTGTACTAATGAAGCTAAAGGGGAAAGAGACACTTAAAATACTAAGCTTTAAAACCACTAACAATAAGAAATAACTCAACCGTTGTAGAAAATGTCTCACAATGAAATACCAAACTTTGTTCCCCAAATCCACAATGCATAATTTTGCAGGGAAATACTGCAATGGGTCAATCTATTATATCTAAATGTCACCAGGTCTGAATCAAGGTTGCCCCTCTGAAATAGGGAGACATCCTTCCACTGGTGATGGAAGCAGTGCCAATGGAACAAGATAGTAAGCCAATTATTTTCACCTTCCATTCCTTTATTTTGCATAAATCAGAATAAGTCTGTACAATCCATGTTAGCAAAAGTGCCCCCATGGAATCCACTCTTCAATAACATAGAACAGTGATGGCTACCTTTTTTTTTCTTGTGTGCCAAAAATGGAAAAATGGAATGAAGCCTCCAGAGGGTAAAAAATGGCCCAATGGGACTTCCGGTTTGCCCGTTGGGCCATATTTCACCCTCCGGTTTGCCCGATGGACCGTTTTTCACCCTCCGGAGGCTTCAGGGAAGTGTCCTGAAGTCTTCAGAGGACAAAAAAATGGCCCTAAGCGCAAACCGGAAGTTGGTTCCCGAACTTCTGGTTTGCCCGCTGGGCTGTTTTTCACCCTCCAGAGGCTTCCCTGAAAACTCCTGAAGCCACCGGAGGGTGAAAAACAGCCAAAAATCAAGGCCGAAAATCAGCTGGCCAGCACGCACAAGCACACTGGGGCTGACAGGGCAACACTCACGTGCCCTCAGAATTGGCTCCGCATGCCACCTGTGGCATGAGTGCCATAGGTTCACCATCACTGACATAGAAGAATTGCAGCAGCTCAACTTGTATAGCTGCTTGGACATTAACAGAAGTATTTCTGAGCACTAGGGAAGCTAGCAAAACAATGCAAATATAAAAAAGGAAAGTATTATAAGATAAATATGGTATGTTTTTCACAGAACCGTTTGACATTGTTTTTAAAACACGTATAAATTGTCTAAACATTTATTTTGAATGTAAAGCATAAGGGAAATAGCGGAAAAATACTTCAAGAGCATCCCCTGTGCTACTGATAAATTATCAGTTTACTGTTCTGTACTTCCTTCACATTATCATCAAATGGCTTTTATCTTTTAGAAAAGAAAAACATGTTACATTCCCATTCTTTGCCTTTAACCATCTACTTCCAAATAAAATCGTTCTATATCTGATATCAAAAACAGTTTTTTGTGTTTTTTTTAAGATTATATGAAATTTTAGAAGATTTCATCTCAGGAGAAATTGTTACATAGTAGAGTAGGAAAGGCCCAAGTAAATAAACATTTCATCCCTGTTTCTTCTTTGCTAGTGTATGTATCTGACTACCTCCAGCGAAAAAGAAGAAAAATCACATTCTCTTTTATTTATTTATTTTAAAACGTTTGAGTCTATTTCTCTCCAGTGAAATTGGTCTATTTCCCCATAAAGGAAGAGAAAGGGCTGGTTTTCCCTGGTCACCTGTCTTAATGCTACATGGTCAGAAAATGGAGCTATAGAATTTATTTCATTTTTATCACCTTTTTTCCTTTTACCTCCCAGTAAAATGAATGGATTGTGGAAGTCCTGTCAGTCTTATATGTTGAGTTACAACATTCAGTATCAAGCATTTAGACTAAGGTAGGAAGTGAAGCCCAGATAAGTGGGCTCAAAGCACTTCTAGGAGAGGAGAATACTTACGCTTACAAAAGTCACTTTTAAAAAAAACACACACTACTGTTGAGAAAATGATTAGAATCCATACTCTTTGTTTAACATTCAATAGACATATTTCATATTTTCCCCTTGCAAACAATGTTGATTTTTTAAAACATTTTTTAAGAATAGAAATCTAAAGATAGCAACTGCATACTAAATAAATACTTTTTAAAAGAATATATTTTATCACATTCAAAAGAACAGGAGTGTCAGCTTCAGGGAATAAACTATGGAGGTACACAATTTTCTTGTCTCTCGTATCCAAATATAGTGACATATCACCACTTGTCTAGAGAGTAAATATAGCAATTCTAACTTCCATCTCTAGTTTTATCCCTGATTAACTGTAGACTCTTAAATTCCAAATATAAAGAGCGTAATGATTTATTTCCCACAGCCAGCTTCCATGTCTGAAGGAGGAGTAAGACTCACGGTTTCCCACTTTCTTACCAAGCACCTTAACCACTACACCAAACCATTTCTGAAACTCAGGAAAAAACAAAAATTAATATAATCTCTGGTTTTGGAAATTGGGTGGTACATTATTCTCCCTATTATCATTAAAATGTAAAAACTAATCAGATGTGATAGATAAAGTGTTGAATATTACATTTGGACTCAATATATACTTACTGGATAGTTATGAACTTAGAATAACTTTATTGTCATGTTAAATGTACACTAATCGGCATTCGTTAAAATGAAATTTCATTGCATACAGCTCTCAAAGGATCTCCACCTCAAGCAACTGTTGCTTCAGATTGCTATTCAGTATTAAAAGTATCAGTGGGAAGAATATCACTAGGTAAACCTGGGATTCTATACAGCATATATATACCCTGAACTCAGTCTTGACTCATGCAACTGCCTGAACAAGTTCCTACAGTTTTCTTGACAAGGTTTTCTGTAAGTGGTGTACCCTTGCCTGCTTCCTAGGACTGAGAGGGAATGTTTGGCTTAATCATTCTCTCTCTCTTCCCAATTTTCTCTAAGCTTAATTTCTATTAAACATAACAATCCCAAGTTTCAAATACCAGTTGAAAATTACTTTACAATGAAACTGCTGCAGACTTTGTATTTATATTTATTTGCAAGCATTCACACCATATGTTTCAAACATTTCTGACTGCACACCATAAGCACTTGTCATTAGTCAGAAAAAGTTTTGTGAGAATATAAATTTTATATGACATTACATGATGAATATTTTTCATAATTAGGAAACAACTGGCAGTGAGATTTCCATTCTGCCCATATTTTGGAAATGGGCTTCTCATGCCAGAAACAGCTATCAGGTTAGGGAAAATATTGTGGAGTAAAACTGTCAAAAGAAAATCAAAAGAAATGTTTTCTGTTCATCAACGTTTATGCCATTTTATAAGAA
The DNA here is from genome assembly GCA_032467955.1 of Pseudoxenodon macrops. Classification (NCBI taxonomy): domain Eukaryota; kingdom Metazoa; phylum Chordata; class Lepidosauria; order Squamata; family Pseudoxenodontidae; genus Pseudoxenodon; species Pseudoxenodon macrops. The sequence goes on from JANHFT010004101.1 coordinate 14,085, forward strand.
GTACAATTTTCTTCCATGTACAAATGTATTTGCATCCTGGATCTGTTGTTTGTGACATCATATAAGCATAATCATTTTATTAGACAAACGGGAAATCTTGCCATTCAAAATCATTTACCATATGAATTTTAGCTCATGTAAAGGAGAACTGATTAATATTATCTCACAACAAATGCAGAAAATACATTATATATTCATCCATATAAATTATATTATACTGTTTTATGTTATATTTGCAGCTGTTGATACATGCCCATTTAATTGCTTACAAAACATTTAACATTCTGAATGTATTTACTGATTTTGATCTAGTTCTCAAAATCTTTATTTTAAGAGTCTGCAATTATTTGGCCCAAATGAGGAAACAATGTTTATGAATGTAGTCCTGACTTAATAAATTACATGATAACATTATCAGGAAAAACAAACAAAAATAATTTCAATGTATAAAATGGAAATAAGTTATATAATGCACTCTTGGGACTTATTCTGAAAAAGGTATTAACGACATTCTTCTCAATACTAGTTACTATCTTGTTTCAAAAATATGTTTAAATAAAACTATTGTTGCAGCATAAATACTTTGAGCTATTAAACAAAAGGCATAATTAGAAAACACATACACAAAATGAATAACAGAAAACTATTTAAGTATTTAATTGGTATTTGCCCATATCAACTTCCATCATAGCATTTTCCTATCCGTGAACTCTGCAAATTATTATTTTAAAGACATCATAATAAATCCCTTACACTTTCAAGCAACTGACAATCTTGAAAATAGATTGCAAACCTTTTTTGTTTCAAAGCAGTATTATTTAATCTCTAATTAAAGATGATTGCTTTAACCCTACTTTTTCAGCTTCCTCAAATTAAAGAGCTTAAATAAAAATGGCATGCTTTATTTACCAGGTCATTCCTCCTTTCTGATTAAGATACCAGTTGTTTTCATAACGCAAGTAAAATGAGTAATTGTACAGAGTGGGAAGAAAGTAAATATTTAATAACAACTAAGAAAAGTGCTACATTTAAACAAATAGGATCAACAGAAGAGAATTAATGTAGCTCATGGTTGAATTGTGTAATTCTTGTACTGGTGAGAATCTTAGACCAAGCTAAATTTATTACTTGTGCCCTCAACCATCAATAAAAAATATAATATACATAACATATGAAATCACAGCTACCAATTCTCTAGCTGGTATAGGCCTTCATGCACACTGAATTAAGTACTGTGATGTCATAATATAATGACATATTATATGTGTAAATCCAAGCAGTGTGGCCTTTTGAAATTGACAAATGGAAGTGTAATGAATGCACAGATTTTCTAACTGTTGTCCAATATTTTCTGTCAATGACCTGGGATAGGCAGATGTGAAACTTTGATTATGTTAAAGATATTGTTGCAGGATGTAAGCTGTTCTGTGTAAAGCTGCCTTTTGTGATTGACTGATGGTGATTTTTGTCAATGGCAGTGGTTTTCGAGAGGGGCTCCAGTTGTTTTGGGACTGCACCCAAGGCATCTATTACTATTGGTACTGCCTTGGCTTTCTTTTTATTATGATGGTTTGTTGCACAGCCAGCCAGATGTTTAGACTTAATTTAGTGTTTTTGTCCACCTATCCCAAGGACCAGATGTTGGGATTTGATGGTGTTAAGGATATTATCTCAAAGTAAAAGTATTCAATTAAAACTGCCTTTTGTCAGTGACTGATGGTGATATGCTGTCATATATTATATAATATGAAGAACTTGTATTCTACTTTTATTTTTACTCAAGATGATGAATATATCCAACACACCTTCCTCTTTCTATTTTCCCCACAACAATAACCCGGTGAGGTGAGGTGAGCTAAAAGAGAGTGACAGGCCCAAGCAGAGGTGAGTTCTTAATGGTCCGGTTCGGTCTGGTTCTACCGAACCGTTAGTAACTTACCGGCACAGTTCAATAGAATCGCTAGTAACCTGGGCCTGCCATGCTCCCGAGCCAGTTCTTTCGGCAGCGCCATAGGCACGCTATCTTGGATTTTTAAATGTCAATTTTTAATTTTTAAAGCTTTTTAAAAGCACTGCGCATGCACACACACGCAGCCGCAGAGCACCCCTGAGCAAACCGGCAATAAAAAGATTTAAAACCTACCTCTGGGCCCAAAGTTACCCAACTGGCTTTATTATTATTAAATAAATATACAAATAAATACAAACCAATAATTAAATAGGAACTGAATACAATACCAAATAATGTGAAGTCTGATTCTAATTTTCATGAATCATAATTAAACCCCTCCTTCCTCCTTTAAGGTACATGGCATTTTACCCCAAAATATTAAAGGATACCTTCATCTATTTTTAATTTAAGCAACTGTTCATTGAAAGAAAAACTTTAATATTCAACAGTATTGTCCAAATTAGTATCATAAAATATATATGCAAGCAGATTTCAGTCTTACTCAGATTTCTATGTCACCAGATTCTGCATCCTACATAGCAATTGGATGAATTAGACCCTCTTCATCTTCACTTGTGCCACTTTCTAAACATAGTAAACATGGATGAGTGATTTAAAACTAGTCAGCATCATTCTCTTGCTGATAAATAGAAGAGTGCAAAGAAAGTGATCTGATCCATGTTCTGGTCCCTGATGCATTAACAGTTTCTGAGGTTCCCTTACCTACATACCCACAGAGCAGATAAATAAATTGCTGTCCCAGCAATTCCATAATTTTTCAGGAAATTATTCATGCAGAAATATGCATCAAACCTATCTTTTTTCTCAAACCAAAATCAGATGATCAATTTTGCATTGTGAAAAATTGGGGCAAGCAAATAACCTGATATCAGATGTAATGCAACACCTTTTATGTTTATATGATTGATTGATTGCTTAATTTAAATATAAAATTACTTAGCATAAAGGCAACACTGAAGTTGCTCCAATCAGCCACCCATCACTTTAATCCCTATATGCATCTGATGAAATGAACATGTAAGCTTATGAGTTTTAATAAAATTTGTTAGTTGGAAAATGTGTCATCAGATTCTATCATTGCTAAAGCACCCTGAATATATATTGCTTTCCCTTTTCTAGTCATACATACAAGTGATCCTCAGTTTAGAAACATAATGAAACCTGCCTGTTATGGTATAAATTGTAATGGAAATAAAGCTGGTTTCCACATGACTAACCTGATTTTTATTATCTTTTTTGTGGGAAATCGTTAACTAATGCTACAATCATTAAGGGAACCAACTGTTCACTATGGATCACTTTTGCCAAAACTCAGAAATGTGGGTTTTCTGCAAAAACATTGTAAAACACAGTCACTTGACCACAGAATTCTGCATTCAACTTTAAATGCAGGCCGATTTCCAAGCACCCAAAGTGTGGGGCAGGGAGCAGCTATTGAGAATTCAGAACTGGGTTGCAAGCACCCCTGGGGAGACCTGTCATCACTTCAACTTTGCATATTGATGACTCTTTGCACACCAAAACATACAATACTGACCCTATTGCCTACAATAACTTGTTTTCGCCTACAATTTTTAGTTATTTTTTTCTACTTAGCTTAACCAGACTTCTATCCGCAACGTTAAATCTGACATGCTATGAAAGTTCTTCTGTGTAGCCTATAAGGGAGTTATATTGAATGGAAGGGAAGGAGCCAGATGAAAACAAACTTTTAAACCCTAATCTAGCTGTGAGTGATTACAGCAACATTATAGGAGAAGGACTGGAAGAGCCAGGAGGAGTGATGAAAAGGGGGATCAGTCTGGAATCACTACATAGTCATAAACAAAATAAGTCCACCACCACTTGACTGCCATTGACTCTTATTTAATTCCAATCAAGTGCTGACCATTAATTGAGAAGATTCTTGCTTTTAGAAATAAATTGGTTTAATTGGGCTCTAGGAGAACTCTTCACAGGACAACTTGCATTGGGACAATTCAATGCAGGATAACTCAAGAGAGGACAACTGAATTGCAGTGAACCTTATCTTGTTTTAAGTTTGAAACTTCTCAAGTTAGAAGTCCTTAAGGCTGAGGTGAGCTGCAGTTCTATTTATCCCTCTCTTGAGTTATCCCACATTAAACTGTCCTGCGGTGAGTTATCCCATGGCAAATTGGCTCCAACAAGTTGTCCTGCAGCAATTTGGCAGGGGTGAGACAGTTAGGGCAAAACAGCTATGGTGAGATGGCTAAGACGAGTTGGTCAAGGCAAGTTGTCCCATTCTGACATAATTGAACCTTCATTGTAGACATGGTCTTTTGCACCTAATAGATATTTTTCTTAGCAACTGTACCAACATTAGGTAATTTACTCAATATTATATGAAGTTTACATTAATTTTTATCTGTTTGGAGTACATTTTATTTAAAAGCTAGGTATCCACAAATTGTTTCTCTGTCTTTAATGCTTAATAGTTACTAAACATGTGGTCTGACACTGCATTCAGGTTTAAGTTGTAGTGAATTGGTTTGAATGTGGACAGAAGGCTAGGATATAAATACTGATATACATGAAAATAAACATGATAATACAGTATATAGAAAGCAGTATTTTAAATAAAAATTACTTGAGTATGATCTTTTAGCTATTGCTAAAAAATTAATTTTATTAATGTCACTTTTCAGCAATGAAATAATAAAAGTTTGAAAATCAAATACTGAATACACGTACCCAATCCTTGATCTC
>JANHFT010004101.1:19175-36125 GCA_032467955.1 Pseudoxenodon macrops
CTTTGGGGCGAGGCGAGGGGCTGTTCTTGCAACCCCCCCCCCCAAGAAGCCGCGTTTAAGGGTGTTGGAAATGGGGGGGGGATACGCACCCCTCTAAAGTAATTCAGCAGACGTCCTTCTCTGGGGAAAGCAAAGGCTGCTGAATCGGGCTAAAACTAATAGTAGGTCCGGCTCTCTCACCCTCTGCTTCTTTGCGCAGCAGCGTTGTAGAGCAGGGGTCTCCTCCAACCTTGGCAAGTTTAAAACCTGCGGAGTTTCAACTCCCAGAATTCCCCAATCAAGTGGCTGGGGAATTCTGGGAGTTGAAGTCCGCCAGGCTTAAAAGTTGCCAAGATTGAAGGCCCCTGCTGTAGAGGGTCTCATCTATTGTAACCCCCCCCTTTGATGTAGAATTGTCCCGCTCGGCTACTTTTCCCCTCCACCATGCAGAAACCAACCAGGTGAAGAAACTCTCCGGCCAGGGAGACCTGACCCAACTCAATACTGTAGCTATGTGTGTGCATGGGTATAGGTGTGGGTGCTTGGGAGAAAGATCGGTGGAAGAAAAACCTCTTACTTTAGTGCAGCTGGCTCTGGAGAAACGGGCCCATTTGAATTTCTGGCTGCCACATACTTCATTTGAGTTGCTCCAACTTCTGGAGAACACAACGTTGACCTGCGTGGACTGACTCCAAGAATTCCCCAGCCAGCAGATCCACACAGATTAAAAATTGTCAGGGTTGAGAAAAGGCTGCTCTTCAGATGTACAGGATCACAATTTAACAATTGTTCAGTCAACACAGCTCTTGGTTCCAGATAGGGGTGGGTTGCTGGGGGGTCATGGGAGTTTGGGAGAACCGCTAGCTAAGATTCTGTGCAGTTCAGGGAGCCCCCAAATCCCACTCCTGGCTGGCCCTGCCACTCCACCCCTCCCAGGAGTTCCCACGTGGCTCGTTTTGGATGCAGGTAAGTGTAGGGCGTGCATGGAGACTCAGGGAGGGCAAAAAACATGCCTCCCGGAAATTTGGGAAGACCGGAAATGGGCCTGTTTCCTGCCTCTGGAGGGCCTCCGGAGCCTGGGGAGGCCATTTTCGTGCTCCCAGAGGCTCAAGGAAACCCTCTGGAGCCAGGGGAGGGCAAAAACACCCTCCTCATGGTGCAGGAGGCTGACTAGGCCACGCCCATCATGGCCACGCCCACCCAGTAACCGGGCAGAGAACCCCTTGCTAAAATGTTTGAAGCCCAACCCTGGTTGGAGAACCTGTTGTATGCTATAACTGGTCTTACAAGATCCTGATTTTTGTAACTTCAGAGTTATGTGAATAAAACACAGTTCCTCTTCACTAAACTCACCTCAGATTAGCAGACTGCAAGTATATCTGAACATGTCAGTTTTGGGGGGAAAACATTGCTAGATTCTTTTCCTTTGGGATAAGGACTACATTTACTATTTCATTTCTGTGGTATTCTAATGTAAAATTTTCAATGTTTGTTCTTATTCACCCTGCAAAATAAATAAATATTGAGTGGCCTCCTCCTCTTCTTAATTCCTCTTGAAAAGGAAATTCAAAATGGCAGAAGTTTTCTGTAGGGTTTCTCTAAAGAGGTCCTTTCCCTTGGAATGCTTGGGAAATGACCCTCTAGATTTCCATTCTTATTCTGTTCCCTGGTTTTAAAAAGGTGACATATAAAATCTAGTGGTTTAATAATATTGGGTGGCCTGTAAATACAGTCGATAAAGAAATATAAAATAAATAATATTTGAATTAAAATACAAATGGTATTCAAACTATTAAACAATTAATTAAGAATCTGGAGGTTGGCTTAAAACTTGCTAAAGTAAGGATCGCCCCTATTAGTGGTCTGAAGACAATCGTACTGGAATGAAATATGCTGTCTAGATTACTGACCTCAATTCTACCTTTGTTTCCAGTTACATGGTTTCCCTTCAAGAAAGTCCTGAAATGTCTCCACGCCCTTGGATGCTGTTAAAAACTCAGATAAAATACTATTTTAACACCTATATAACAGTACAAAATCAACATCTCATATGTGGGCTGGGAAAGACACGGGTGGGGGTGGGGTACTTGTGAAGGCCATACCAAGATGCAAGTGGGGAAAAGGCCATTGTCATGCCAAATACTGTTGTCATGATGTCATAGTGGCCTGTCCCTTATAGGCCGTTTGCCTGGTTTTCTCCTCCTCTGTTTTACTGATGTCCTCAGCCATCATGGGAAACAGGATCATTTAGCAGGAATAGTAGACTTTCATTTCAGGGCTCTACCTATTTTTCTTATGTTCCCAAAACCTATTCAAGAATAGATATGGGTTGGATTTTCAATTCATCATTAACCAAATATACAGAACTGGAAGTCACAGCTCTTCCTTATGCAGATCATAATTCAATAATTGTAAGAACAACCTCAAAAACAAAAAGGTGGAGACTGAATAGTCTCTTACTATTGCAAGAAGATATTAATCAAGGTGTCAACATGAATTAAATAGCTTCTTCCAAACCAATTTAACTCCTGACATCTTTTTATCTACAGTAAAGGATTTTGTTAAATCATTTTGAGACTATTTATCTCTTTGGCATAAAATAGAAAGAAACAAAAACACAAGGATGTACTGATGAATGAATTGAAGAAACTAAAATTAAGACATAAGCAGAACCTGAAAAAAAATCAAAGTTATTCATAATCAATTGGACCTAATGAAAGTAAATGAAACTTATAAGGAGGTAATCCTGCTGAACAAAAATATTTTGAAAAAGTAATAAACTAGGCAAAATTTCGGCATATACTATGAAAAGAAGAGGAGAAGAGAATTATTGCTGGGATGGAAAACAGTATGTTTCAATGAGAAAATGATTAAACAATCTGTTAAATGTTACTCTCAATTATACAGTACACAGACACTAAATCTGGAAAAGATCAAACAATACTTAAATTTAACACAAACAATGAAATATACAGACTGACAAAAGGAAGCTTTAAAAAAAAATCAATCCCAAAAGATGAGAGAAGCAATGCAGTAAAATTGAAGAAATCCCAAAGACCACGCCAAGAAGCTTTTATTTTTTTCACTTATAAAGAGGCAATTAGCAACTCACTCAAGAGTCATATAGACCTAACCCTTTATTTAATGTAGATTACTAGTATTTTGCAGCAAAATTGAATCTTTATAATGGATCCAATACATCCTAATCAGACTGGCTTTGTCCCAAAATGATACATGAGGAATAATATGAGGTATATTTTTTAATATTATTGATAATATAAATCAAGCAAACATAACAAGAAAGTTATTATGATTTTTTTAGATATAGGGAAAGCTTTTGATAACTTGGAATGGACTTTCATACAATTCTAAACATGAGCTGTGATTTCAATTTGGATACAAAGCACTTATTTAAAAAGAAACTAAGTAACAATAAACATTTTTTTGTTGCCAAGGCTGCCTCTTTCTTTTCTTTTTTCCTACTTTTACAGGGAATAAAACCATTGGCAAGGAAGTCAATATAATTTTAGGATTTAAACTGCAAAGCTAGAACTAAAATAAAAGATATGTGGTCCTATTGTACTTATAATTACTCATGCAAGGCATTCTTTGGAATTGATAATGGAACAGGAATATCTGGCAACATCAAATTGAATTATTAAATAGTATTACTTAGATCACATAATAGATGGTATCATTTTATTGCTTCTGTTCAGGTAATGGAACCATTGGATGTTTAAATGCCTTTGGCTTCATACAAATATAAATGCAATTGTATAGGCAATTATTTAATCACAAGCAACATATTAAAATATGGGAAAATCATAGAATCAGCAGATTTATCATCCCTTGCTTAAATATTAAATATTTTCTTTCATGAAGGGGAATGCAACGGTACAAAAATCTTTGATCATTGGAGAAATAATAATTTATACATGCTGCAAGACTTCATCCTAAACAAAAGAAGGATGAAATATTTTGAAATTCTTGGAATGATCAGAATCATCTTATTGCTTCAAATAACTTATTTTAAAAAGAATGAGAAAAAGCCAGGCAGAATTCTGAAAGAATTGGTCAAATTTAAAAAACATGTAACATCAACCTCATAACAAGAATATTTCCTTAAGTATTTTAATACAAGGCCACCCCCAACCTCTTTGTATATGTACCATTTATATATCTATCATGAGTTTACCAAACATAATTTTCAGTATTTTCAGTATTAAAAAACCCTCCATATTTGAAAAACAAATTTAATGCACATTTTAAATCAATTTGGAAAACATTTATGAATTGTAATTCTGCCTATTAACTTATACCACATTTAAAGCTTGGCTTTGTTTTAACATGAGGCTTCAATATACTAGTTTTTGTTTACATTGTTAAATAAAGATAAAATCTTTAGATTTCATTTAAACTATTGTTAATAGTTTCTTGTAATTCATGATTCATATTATACTAGTCCCTTGACTTACTTATTGAAAACTGATTTGATCTTAATAATTTTGAAATCCCAAATTATTCAACTTTAATATGTAGCACTGATGTTTCTATTTTTTCATTGTTTTCTTAAATATCTACTAGTTTTTAAAGTAATTTGATACTAACATGTACCATATTTTTTGGAATATAAGACGCACCTTCCCCTCCCCTAAAAGAGGATGAATATTTGGGCATGTCATATACATTGAATATAGCCCCACTCACCTCCCAGCCCCTATACCCTTTGGCCATTTTCAGCCTCTGCGTGTCGCATTTTCGGCCTCTGCACGCTGTTTTAGACCTGTTCCAGGCTACAGGGATTGCCACAGCACATCCTTGCTGCCTGGAACTGCCCAAAAATGTGACATGCAGAGGCCAAACATGGGTCGTATGGAGGCTGAAAACGTGATGCATGGAGGCCAAAAATGCAACATCCAAAGGCAGTAATCAGCGGCAATGTCCTGTGGCAATCCCCACAGCCTGGAATGGGTCTAAAATGGGGCATTTGGAGGCCGAAAACACGACGCATGGAGGCCAAAAATGCAAGGTACGGAGGCCAAAAAAGTGAGGCACGGAGGCAGCAATGGTCTGTGGCAATCCCTGCAGCCTGAAACAGCTGATTGGGGGTATTTCCAGAGGCCAATCCACTTGCCAATCAGCTGCTCATGTTGAATCAGGCTGCAATAGTGTGCTGAAGATGACCAGGCTGTTTGCTATTTGCTGCAAGGGCGCTAGCCAGATGAATACCAATGGATGCTGGTAGGCAGAATTTTTTTTCTTGTTTTCCGCCCCAAAAACTAGTGTGCATCTTATACTCCGAAAAATATGGTATGTGCACATACATATGGAATCTCTCTGATATAGAGGAAATAGGAAATCAAAAAGCATACAGCTTATTAGTTTTATCTCAATTCTAACTAACTCTCAAACATTGTGCATAGGACTTCACTTAAAGATAGCATAAAGCTATATGTAGTTTGACCCAACATAAGCAGATTGTAAATACTTCATGGAGGGATAGCCTTGTGGCCATTTTTCCCTTGCATCCAGCAAGTTAAATTCAGTATGAATTATTCATACATATTGATCTGAATTGTAGTGTAATCACTTGGCCTTACATCCTTGTGAACATCCAATGAATTAAGGACGCATCAAGAATTAGCTAGACATCTGAAACTATTAGCTGGATCAATACATTACAGCCTAAAATTGTAAATACTATTTTTGTAAATACTAATAGTTGCTTTCATATTTGGGTTTCTCCACATTTATTGGAGAACAACATAAATAAAGAAACTAGAGAAAAAATATGTAGCAGCAGTGAGAAGAAAGGGGAATGCTCAAATGGGTTTATAGCTTTACTCATGTCTTCCAAATAGAGAAAAAAAAATGAAATCACAAGAAGCCTCTGAATATTTTGTAAAAATGAAAAACTGTGACTTTGGCTTGGTTATGCAGAAGAGAAAGAGAAATCTATAAATGAGGCAACAGAGAAAGTGTTATCAATTTCTAGTAAATGCAACATACTACCAAAGGAATCACTATGAATGTATTATTAAAGCAGTTATGGTATAGCTTCTGGCTGATGCCTGGCTTTACTGATGCTCATTTTATTTTAAAAAATATTGTGATTGCCAAACTATGTTACGTTTTTAACTTCTGCTATATCCAGATTTTGCTTGTATTTTAAAGCAAGACTTGAAAGTAAGGAGAGAGAAAAATATTATTGCATGCTTCCAGATTTAAGTGCTGCAATACCCATTAAGGCCTGGTGAGAGATGGATGGCTGTAAAACAATAAATCCAAGGATTAAGATTATTTAGAGCCGTGATGGCAAACCAATGACACACATGCCACAGGTGGTACACAGAGCCATATCTGAGGACACATGAGACGTTGCCCTATGTCAGCTCCCTTCCAGAGGGCAGGGGAGGCAGTTTTTCCCTCCGCAGACTTCAGAAAAGCCTCCTGAAGCCTGGGGAGGGCAAAAAACGGCCCAATGGGCCTACCAGAAGTCTGGAGGCTTCAGTGAGGCCTGCGCGCATGCGTGGGGGGCAGCGTGGGGTGGTGGTGGTTGTGCACATATGTGGGGGGGAGGACATTGCATTATGGGTTGGACACATGCACACACGACCCCTCCACACGACCCCCACTTTTGGCATGCAATGGCAAAAAGGTTAGCCATCAGTGATCTAGAGGTATCATTTGATATATATTCAATACATGCACTGAATATGAAAATGTCTGTTCTGGAATCACCTGAAAATGGCTACAGTAACGGCTGTAAACTTAGATGATGCATTAGGCATGGATTCCATCAAACTATCCACTACCTATAGTAAATACTACTCAATTGATTCATTGAACTTATTGAGATTTCTACAAATGATTGGTTGGTTCTCAAAGCTTTATAAACTTCTCACCCCATCACACTTTAACATGGAAATTTTCAAAATGTAGCAGGGCACGAACTTTCATTACCAGTAAGTGCTTCTAGTGCCATTGACTAGTTATTCTGTTTCTCAAACAATGCTCTTTAGTAGGGCAGCTTGTGAAGTTATAATGTCTATTTTTGCACATTTGCTGGTATAGGAGACAAGCTACCTCTACATCTGTCTTCATTTAAATATTTCTTTATTTAAAAGTTTTGTATAGCCACCCATTTGAAAATACAGATCAGGTGGATCACAAAAACAATAAAATCCAGAACTATAAAAATAATAAAACATAAAACCATAAAATTAAAACACCTCAATCATCCACTTGGGATGATCCTCAACCAATTCTGGACATCCTCACTCTACCCTGATGCCAAGGTAAGATGTTAAGTCTTGAAAACTTTCTGGAAGGCTATAGGGAAGGGATACTAAATCCCTGGAGTAGGGGGTGTTCCATAAGGTAGGGACAGCCACAGAGAGGGCACATTTCAAGGACCCACTAGAAGGCAACGTTTCAGGGTAGGGACCTAGAACTTGTTTAATCTATCTGATCTGATAGGATGGGCAGATCCCTCAAATAATCTGATCTCATGGCACTTTGAATTGAACCCAGAAAGAAACTAGGAGCCAGCATAGCTTTCAAAGCAGTGGTTTTGTATGGTATCTTGCAGAAATAAGAATGTTATCCAGTAGAATTATGAAACATTGTCAACTTTTCTGACATAACAGCTTGTAAAATAAATATTTTACAATAAATAAATATTGCCTAATGTGACTAATAAGGGAAATGAGAAGGAAGAGGAGGAAAATGAAAGCAGATTTAGAACCTTCAAAAATCTAGTGAACTATATTTTGCAGCACTTTTAATTGCTACCTTGCTTATTATTGATCATAAACGTCTAGGAGAAAGCAAAGGTGGTCGAATTGAACCCTATTGTTGTAGCATATACAGTAATGTGTTAAAATTCAATTCAATTTACATTTCTAACTTCTCCTATGCATTTTTAAAAGTAATGGAGCAAGACCTCAATCAATCAACATGCACAGAAAAAAATAATCACAAATAAATTGGTTGCAGGTTACTTCAGCATCTATACAGTACACGAATGAAGCCCTGAAAGAGATTAGCATTATCTGAAATCTGTCAGTTCTTAAATTAATGTTCTGAAGGCTTGAGAGACAAAGAATTAATGTACTGAAGCCTTAACCACACTCCTCACTAACCCACTATGTAGATTCAGATTTTAAGAACCTGAACCTGATTGTTTTGAGCTGCAGCTCTAAAGTACCTTTCATGTAAGGTAGAGCTACAATAAACTGCTCTTCCAAAATATCTTCATGAATCAATTACCACATGAAGATCTTTGCCTGTAGTAACTATTTCCACTGTAATTCTGCTCTTGATGTGATATTCCCAATTAAAGGAACAAGGGCCCCTTGGGCTTCTCCTTCCATTAGACTTCATGGAACAATTGGGAGAAATTAAAATTGTCACTGTTGGAGAGAATTTCTGTGATAGAAATGGATATTCTGCCATAATGATGTTTGTATTTTAGACAACGCCAGTTTGATAACAAATATCCAAATTTATATTGCAAGGGGAAAACAAGTTAAAAATACAGCATTACAAAGAAAAGAGGAGGGTTGGATTTACTGGATTTGAAGTTTTATTTTGCTACTTATTGTTTGGTCTGGATGAAATAATGGAAAAAAATTTCAGTTAAAAGCTCACAAACTAAAAAATTTGATGGCATGGATATTTATGGTAAAATAAAGTTAAATTAGTGTGAACTTCAAACATCATTTTATTAGACATGCCATCTTGAGAATATAGAAGAGATATAAACCCAGGTTTTTGTCTGGAAACACCTGATTTTTCATATTTCTAGTTATCTGAAATATTTAAAATGGATAAAAAGACCCCTGGTAAGGAGCAAAATAAGTCACATTTTAAGATATAATTGTGTACAGAGCATGAACGTGTACTTGCTAAATGTACAAACTTTTGTTGTCTTTTTAAAAAACCACTCCAAAATATTACAAAAAAAGATGGCGGCGTCCACGGACCAGAACCGGTTCTGTGATGTCACCAGCAGCTTACTACCTACTCTATAGAACCGGTCCAAACCAGTAGGAACCCACCTCTGAAATGGATCAATGGGAAAATAAATGGTTAAAGGGATTGAAATTTACACTGTGTTGTGATCTATAAAATGATGTGTCATTAATACATGACACCAAAATTATCTTAAGTGTTTAAAGACACTTCAAATGTATTTTGGAAATATGAACATGAAGGAAGATTTTATCATGCTTGATAAAGATGTAAAAAGGCTAGGAATTTTTGGATTCAAATATATGCTATGATACAGAAAATTTTAAAGTTCAATATTCAATTGAAGCTGGAACTTTACCTTTAAGGATTAATAGATAAACAGAAAAAAGCCATGAAATATTATTTTAATATTTCAGTAAGATTATGATATGTGCAGAGATTCTTCTGATAAATTGACTTGTTTGGCTAGCTAGAAGACATTATCTATATTTATTGGTGACTGGAAGCCTCATAAGAACTTTTTGTGTAAAAATTTAAAAAAATTAATTTATGATTTATGGTTTTGATGATTAGACAGGATAAATTATAGAAAGAAGAGTAAAGTGATGCAACTTTAGGAAGAGAGGTTAAGATATATTTGTACTTATAATTGCTATGTTAGAATGCCAAAAGTCATTTCTTTATATCTTCTTTCTTTTCTCTTTTTCTTCAATTTCTTTTTCTTTTTTTGTTTCTTTTTTTCTTCCCTATTTTAGTTTTTATCTTTATACTTAACAGATTTCATAGAACAATACCAACCCTTACCTTTGGTAAAGAAAAACCTAATTAATCCATCCCCGTTTTCATTATTGTACCAGAATGTTATTCTTCTGCCAGTCTTCTGCCAGTCATACATAGTAGTGTGATAGGTTTCAATTTATTTCAATGCTTATCTGTGGGTGGGGATGATATAAGAAAAACTGATCCCCAGGTGCCCCAGTAGAAAAATGCTTGTCAATTATTCTAATCACTGCTTTTCCCTTCCATCCAGAGCCTTTTGGCTGATATCTGTTTTAAAACAGTTCATCAGATCATATCTCCTTTGAATCGCTCCTCTCTCATTCTCATCAATGTTCCAAATCCTAACCTCTAAAGTTTCAGGGCTATTACATTTGTCTTGGCAAAACATCTAATTATATCCAGCTGGACTTGCATGTAGACTTCATAAATATGCAGCAGATAGTATGTGTAGAAATCGTGGAATTAAAAATAGTCCTGGCTACCCAGTGAGTTCACTTATCTGAAAATGTGAACCTCAGCACTAAACACCAGACTTAATCCTGAAATCAATCCTTGAATGTGAGACTAACAATAAGACTGCATCTCTTCCCTTGCCCATACTGCTAGCTTGGCAACAATAAATCTTGTCCTTAATATTTGCAGGGATATCCTGCTCCAGTCATCTACACTGACATACGTACAAGTTATTTGTTTTGTTTCTGAACTTTAAAAATATAAAGCAATATACCCTTGTTTTTAGCCCAAGAAGATTGGGTGGATGACAGAACCTAATACACTTAGTGAAGAATTGGTATATCCACATTTTATTTTTTGAAAGAAATGAAATGAAGCACTTTCCCTTCCTATCAGGGAAAGGAGAGTGAGAGAACAGCAACTGCTCCCTGCTATGTTCCATTTGCTTTGATTTGAGTGGCAAAGCAGGCAGGAATTTAGCTAGAGTACTAGAAGTGGAAAAGCCAAACTATGGAGATGCATAATAGGCTGGAAAGAACAAGGAGAGGAAAAGATAGCCAGCTTTGAATTCTAAGAAATTGCTTTGAACGAAATATCTTTGCTACAAAGGAGAGCAGGCAAGAAAATTTATCTTTGCCGCGAAGTTCACACTTGCAAGCCCTCTGTGTATTTGCATTTCAGTAGCATGCATTTTTGCTTGAACAGTGCTAACTTAATTTACTTGCTGTAATCCTAGAGAACTGTCACAGGAAGCTTAGGGTGCTTAGGAAAAGAGTGCAAATTGGGTTATAAACAGAAGATTTTCAGGCTGCAATCCTATGCTCACTTACTTGAGAATAAATCTTACTAAAGTCTAAATACATTACTGTATTTATGTGAACGAAAGATTAGTGTCTTTTCCATTAAATAAATTAACTTTAAAATGAGAGACTACAGGAGAATACAGTGATTGAGGCAGAATATTTTTTTCTCTATCTAATATTTCCTTTTGGAGAGGTTGCCTTAAATTCAGGGTTGTCTTCTTTTTGGTAAATAATAGAACTTCCAAACCATGTTTCAAGGAGGATTGAAAAAGTGAAATTTACACAATTCATAATTTATCTGAAAAGGTAACAAACTAAGTTACAGTATTTGTGTAACTCAGAGAAAAAAAGGTGATAGAAAATGAAACTTTCTCATATCAAATAGATACCTACATATCATTTCAGATTTTCACCATGCTGAATTGTTATCAGCAGTAAGCAGGAAATTGCACATGGATTAGGTTACCTTTTGATTGTTACATGACTGGCTCTGCTCTTGCCTCAATACAAGTCTTCTAGCTACCCATCAACTTTTCTACTACAAGGGAAACACTAGTTGCTCGTTAGACATTAAATACCTCTATGAAATTAAATGTCCTCTACTAATCTATAAAACACATCGAGCCATATAGCTCATCTCAATAGAAACCTTTGTCTAGATATTTTGAAAGATTCTGCTTAATTTCTCAAACTTAAACAAGGGAATCTTGAATTATGCAAATATTAATGCACACATTTAGAGCTTTGAAAGTTTTAATGTTCTATCATGGTTCAATATTCCTTTCTTTTTTTTTCTTTTCAATTTCATATAAAGATTAGTAGAAATTGTTTTCCATGTTTTCACCACAGTCATAAAAAAATTGGTTACTGTGTTTGTAGTGGCATGGTTAGAATCTGAAAGAAGAAAAATGAGTGTAATATATTTCTGTCCCTCCTGGGAGCTGTTACAGCAGGGGTAGTGTAGTCTTTACTCAGATCCTTGTAAAAATTACAGTGAAGCAATCCATATTGAATATTTTCTATTTCCCTAGAGACACATTGGCAGCTGTAATGAGATTTTGGTGAATCTGCTCTGTAATAAAACTAATGAGAGCACATTGTACCTAGCTGTAAAAAAAACCTCTTTCCATGGGAAGTGCAACATGTATAAATAGCTTGCAGATAGTCAATATGATGTCCTAACCTCAGTTTGGTATTCAGTATTATTCAACTTTGAAGGAGTGTCTTTTTTGTCTGGTAAAAAATTGGATGACAAAAGTGAATCCACAAAGCACCTCAGTCTGTATTCACTGCTTAATATCTATAGTGAGGGGATGGTTGTCCTTCACAATTAGCAGAACTGGACCATATAAGGAAAATATTTTCAAGCAATGTTGGGCAATTATTATGACATATGAAGATAAATGTAACTTCTCAACTAGATATAAAAGAGCCATCTCACTGTACTCTTGATACAACTGTTCACATTGTACTTTCCAGTTAAAGGAACAGAATTACAGTAGTTAAAAGCTTGTATGAAGTTAGCATCTGTTGAAGTATCAAGTCAAAATAAGTTGCTTTCCTTTCTTAGTCATGGAGCCACGGCACTACAAGTGCATATGCAATTTACACATTGTGTACTACAACATCTAGTATTTTATAAGCAAATTATAGCAAACTAAACTTAAAATCCCTTAAAAAGTGGTAAGAAACTGAGATTAAAACTTTTTAGAATGTCTTAGAAAAAAAATTGTCTGCATGTAAGTTTTACATTAAAGTATAGAGATCAGCTGAGGCATGAAGAGAAAAGTTTCCCACATCTTCCCTCAAAGCATGCAAAAATGTTTCTGCAATTAAATATTGTAAAGTAACTGGCAGGGCCAAGAGGAGCCCAGTAAATCCTTCATTCTTCACAAAATAACTGAATGGTTAAATTCACAAAAAATCCTGACTGTTTTGATACTCCATCTTCCAGTTATCAAGTTTTATTTTATGATTAATACGTGTAAATGAGATGCAATAATGTAAAACAGTAAAAACAAATAATTTACAAGGAACTGTTTTTAATTTCATATTCAATTTTCCTATATAATAAAATATATTATCTCAAGGAAGGAATGAAGGGCAAAACAAAGGGCAATTAAAACAATTGTCTTGATGTTGCAGAGGATAGGGGGATCAACAATTTATCTCTAACACCTTCTGAATACTTGTAAATTGCTTTCTCTACCCTTCTTTAATCTTTTCAGGGCTAAATAATTACAGACTAAAATTTGCATTCTAGTTCCAGCAATTGCTGGAGTTTTACATTTTAGAAGAGAAAACAAAAAGGTCACATTTGTTGATTTTAGTTCCAGACAAGGTGATTTAACATCTTCTGTGGGGAAATTGAGGGATTCAGACCTACATGCATAGAGGTACAAAATCTGAAGCAATTAATACAGACACAGTACATAAAAATATGACCTATTAAAGATTTTACATACATATTTCGCATCTAAAAGATTTCTTGCTTGACCTAGAAAAAAATGATAAATAAGTAACCTGGGTTAAGATGAAAAAAAGAACAAAAACCAAATACTGATTATTTTTCTAAAATTGATTCCAAAATAATGGCTTGGACTGAGAGACCACTGTCATCTGGCTGGCTATTTATTTATAGGAAAGAAGAAATAGTGGAACTATTGGGATTTAGATGGACTTAAATGGTGGTTGGTATAAAGACAAGTTGCTTTCTAGAGGCACTCAATTTTTGATTCCTTACAGACATTACCAGAGAACTGGAGACAGGCTCAAATGGCTGAATTACAGAGCTGGCTATTCTTATTCTCTCCTTGTCTAGGGTTGGTTTTTTTTTGGTTTTGTAATATTTACCATTTGATACTGATTCTTATATTTTTATACTGATCATTTTATATACTGTGTGTGTCAGGGTTCTGACTGATGCCCTAATTAATGCCTATGGCAACTCAAGAGCAGGTCAGGAATATGTACCCTGTTTCCCTGAAAATAAGACCTCTCCAGATAATAAGCCCAATCAGGCTTTTGAGCGCATGTGCTAAAATAAGCTGTCCCCCTAAAATAAACCCTCCCCAAATCACAGCAGCAGCCATGAGGTGACCACACTCACCACCTCCTGCACCTCAAAAATAATAAGACCTCCCTGAAAATAAGTCCAAGGGCTTATTTCGGGGAGTCAAAAGAAAATAAGACCCTGTCTTATTTTCGGGGAAACACGGGTATTTTTAAAGCTGTATTTTATTTTTTTAATTGCCACTTTCTAAGTTGTCCTGAAACTAACATTGAGGTGGTCTTCATGGAGATGGGAATAGAATTGTTGTAATACTAAAATAAGGGAGACATTTTTAATGTGAATGGGCCATCCGATAAAGCAGCAGTTGAGATCTACTCTCCCCCATCACTCTCGGGATGCTGATTTTAAATTGAAAAAAGGGGATAGGAAGGAATGATTAAACATCCTTCAGATCAGCTGACAACTCTCAAATCCATTCTGGCATATCACTATTTCATGAGGAGGAGAAGCCAAAGTTACTGAGGTTGGATTCTGATTTTATCTAGAGTTTTTGGACAGGCAGCGTTAGAAAAAGGTGAGATGGAAAAGCAAGTTAGACTGCTTCTGGAATTAACTTCCCCCTCACCCCATGGCAGAGGTGGGTCCCTGCTGGTTTGGACCAATTCGTAAGAACCGGTAGCGGGAATTTCCACCCGCTCACCGAACTGGCAGTGACGGACGGCTGGACACGCCCCTGAACAGTCCTCTGGCTGAAAATTGGCCGTAAAACAACCTTTTGCACATGCACAAAGCCTTCTGCGCATGTGCAGAGAGTTTTCACTGAGAGGTGATGAACGCATGCACACATCCGGTGCAACTCCAAACCAGTAGGGAAAGTAAGTAGAACCCACCTCTGCCTTATTCCATGGATATTTAGATCTCACCGGCATTAAAATTAAGGCCTACACTACATTTCCTATGGTCCTTGAAGATCTGGATTGCTGCACCTAAATATTGAGTTAGTGACTCCGTGCCACCTTCCAGCTCTGCGGTTTTATGTTCAAAGTTATAGCTTCAATCTTTTATCCCACCTTTCTGCCAGTGGTAGGTACTCATAATTCAAGTGGCATATTTAAAATGAATCTACAATCCTAAACACACCGGCTTGGAAAATTACGCAATCAGTTGGCTTTATTCCAGAGAAAATAAGAGCTCAGAGGTGAACATTAACATGCGCAAAAAGATACCGTTATTTCTCTCTCGGAAATTTAATGTATGGCAGGAAGGACATCACTTGAAGTGCGTTTGGCTCCTTCAGAGCATTTCTGTTATTTTATTTTATTTTATTTTTCCTCCTCCTTTTAATGGTCCGGCTTACTCCTCCTCCTCCTGTGAAGTCGGAGATGTTGTTTGCTCTTTCAAATAATATTTGGAACCGTAGATGGTTCAGAACAGAAATTTGAGCGGAAAAACAAGTTTGTAGGAATGGCCAACACACTCTAAAAACAATAAGATTTGCTTCCCAAATTCTAAAACAACTCGGGTGAGATTAGCATCATAGACTCACGATGCTCTTTGAAATCAGCCTGGTTCTGTGCCACATTCAATAGTGATCATTTTTAATTAAACACGACTTAACCAGGATACGAGAACATTATAAATCACCAGGTTTTATTATTATGTTTTATTTAACATTGTAAATCACCATTAGGGTTTTAAAGGACAAACCCAGCCATTGAATTGAGTGGCAGCAACAGCATAGACTAGCATCCAGACGAGATGACAAGGAAATGACGTAAGAGTGTGTGTGTGTGTGTGGTCCCCCTCGCACATATGTGCTAGTTGTTCCCAACTCTAGGGGGCGGTGCTCATCTCAGTTTCAAAGCCGAAAAGCCAGCGCTGTCCCAAAACGTCTCCGTGGTCATGTGGCCGGCATGACTAAACACCAAGGGAGCATAGAACGCTGTTACCTTCCCACCAAAGGTGGTGCCTATTTTTCTACTTGCATTTTTTACGTGCTTTCGAACTGCTAGGTTGGCAGAAGCTGGGACAAGTTCACGGGAGCTCAGTCCGTTACGCGGCGCTCGGGGATTCGAACCACCGAACTGCCGACCTTTCTGATCGACAATCTCAGCGTCTTAGCCGATTGAACTAAGAAAACCTCCAAGGTCCCTTCTAACTCTGTTACTCTAGTCTATTCTAACTTTAGGTCTCTGGAAATCGACAAGGAGAAGGTTCAGAGCCCTTAAAATGACTCCAGAATGACCCGTCTTACAAGGGGAAAAAAGCAGAAATAAGATTGGCTCCTAAAGCACGAAGGCTACAGAACCAAAATAAGGAACCCGTAGCTTGTTCAGCTTTTTCCTATTTCTCAAAGGAGTGGAAAATATTGGCGTCGATCAGCCACAGCAGGGATGGGCGTGTGTTGAAATTTGCAAAGCAACTGAGGGTGGACATTGCAGAATAACAGAGTTGGACGGGACCTTAGCAGTCTCCTAGTCCAACCAACTCTGCTCAAGCAGGAGACCCTACACCAGGGATGGCCAACCTTTTTGCCACGGCATGCAAAAAGAGGGGGGAGTGTGGAGGAGGGGGGTCTCACGTACATACCCACACCCATAATTCCATGCACCAGCCCCGTGCATGCGCACCTGACACACACACACACACACGCTCCCGGCATGTGACGGCACGCCCATTTTTTTGCTCTCCCCAGTCTCCAGAGCCTTTCTAGGAACCTGGGGAGGGCGAAAACGGCCTTCCCCACACACACCCCACCCTCGGAGGCCACACCCCACCCTCAGAGGCCCTCTGGAGGCAGAAAACGGCTTGTTTACCAACGTCCGGGAGTTGGCAAATGGGCCGTTTCTAGCCTCTAGAAGGCCTCTAGGGGGGTGGGGAAGGCCATTTTCGCCCTCCCCAGGCTCTTAGAACGGCTCTGGAGCCGGGGGAGAGCAAAAAAACCAG
>JANHFT010004101.1:75969-90320 GCA_032467955.1 Pseudoxenodon macrops
CTTATTTTAGCCCATGCGCTCAAAAGCCTGATTGAGCTTATTATCCAGGGAGGTCTTATTTTCAGGGAAATAGGGTAGTATATAGGAAACTTTGGATTGGAACATTATTGTATTAATACTATGTCTGAAAAAACATTTCAATAAATTTGGTTCAGTTTCTTCTTAATTTTATGCAACAGTATAACAAATTAATTAGCATTAGTTTATAACAGATAAGCTAATAATTATAATGCATTATATATGGACATTATTTACTTTTGATGACTAATTAAAAGTCATCAGTATGCTGATGATCAACAAAATGGGTGTTTAATGCATGTTCATAACTCTATTATAAATAAATCTCTATTGTCTCTATTATAAATAAAAGCTGCATTGCTGTCACCAAAGTTGAACTATTCCTGGTTTGTATGCAGCATATGACCAAGGCCAAAGTAGAAAGCAATATGGTTTGCAGAGGTGTTTCAGCCAAACACGTTTCATGATGGTTCATGAAAGTTTATTCAGCTGTACATTGATTATGTGCTATCCAGTCACTGTCAATCATAATGACCACATAGGTAGAACTTCTATGATCACTTGAATGTACACTTCTGAAAGTTACAAATTTAATTAATCCATGTGATAGGTGACAAATTTATTATCCTAAACCCCACATCTCGGATATGTGAAGCAAATACTCTTATTTCAAAGAATTGTGAGTTGATCTATTATATACAACTCTCTAAAATTTCTGAGGTGGGCGAGATGATTATTCTGACTTTTGCCAAAATGACAGGATAAATTCTGAAATAAAAAAATCTAAAGCACAGCAGAATAAAATCTGGGGATAATAAGGAACAGAATAAAATGTGTTGGAATTATGCCCTTGTTTTGTTATTTTTTATAAGGAAACCCATTTTTACATTACTATAATTCAAGAAGTCCTATGTATGTATGGGTGGTTGTATATGCATGTGTATATGTATATGTGTATGTGTATACATACATATCAAGGAATACAATAGCAGCATTTCCTGGGGAAAAATGCATCCTATATTTTTTAGATAATTTATGTCTTATTTCAAAGTAGTTTTTACTATTCTGCTATTAATCTGATTTTCTTTCCTAGGTTATTGAAAATTAAGCACCAGTTTGTGTGCAAATCTCACTGCAACTTGACCATGATCAGTGTAACCTGGAGCTTCATCCTTATTTGGACAAAGATAGGGCTGTTGCTGAAAATGGCACCTCATTTTGCCAGTGCCAAACCATGCCCTTCTGTGTGCCGCTGTGATGCAGGATTCATTTACTGCAATGATCGTGACTTGACTTCTATTCCAACTGGGATTCCAAGGGATGCTACAACTCTTTACCTTCAGAACAATCAAATTAATAATGCTGGGATTCCTTCCGAGTTAAAAACCTTAATAAAAGTAGAGAGAATTTATTTATATCACAACAGCTTGGATGAATTCCCTATCAACCTTCCAAAATATGTCAAAGAATTGCATTTGCAAGAAAATAACATAAGGACAATTACTTATGATTCACTGTCACAAATTCCTTATCTAGAAGAATTGCATTTGGATGATAATTCTGTTTCTGCTGTTAGTATTGAAGATGGAGCCTTCCGGGATAATATTTATCTCAGACTACTTTTTCTTTCTCGAAATCACCTTAGCACCATTCCCTGGGGCTTGCCTAAAACAATAGAAGAGCTGCGCTTGGATGATAATCGTATTTCCACAATTTCAGAGCTGTCCCTTCAAGATCTTACAAGTTTAAAACGTCTAGTTTTAGATGGAAATCTCTTAAGCAATCACGGATTAGGAGAGAAGGTCTTCACAAATCTAGTCAATTTAACTGAACTCTCACTAGTTCGTAATTCTCTTACATCAGCTCCAATAAATTTGCCAGGCACAAATCTGAGAAAGCTTTATCTACAAGAAAACCATATCAATCATGTACCACCTAATGCTTTTGCATATCTACGGCAATTATATCGATTGGATATGTCAAACAACAATCTCAGCAATTTACCTCAGGGTGTCTTTGATGACCTAGACAATATAACCCAGTTGTTTCTTCGCAACAACCCTTGGCGCTGTGGGTGCAAAATGAAATGGGTTCGTGATTGGCTACAGACCCTGCCTCTCAAAGTTAATGTACGTGGACTGATGTGTCAAGCACCAGAAAAAGTGCGGGGCATGGCTATCAAAGATCTCAACAAAGAGCTATTTGATTGCAAAGATGAAGATGTTGTAAGCACGATCCAAATTACTGCTTCAATACCAAACACGTTATATCCTGTGCAGGGACACTGGCCCATTTCTGTGACCAAATCTCCTGAAATAAGGACTGTTAATCCACATAAAAATTACAGAACAGCTTCCCCAGCACAGGAAATCATTACCATTGTTGTAAAATCTGTAAGCACGGAGACTATTCACATTTCTTGGAAAGTTGCACTACCCATGACTGCTCTGAGACTTAGTTGGCTCAAAATGGGTCACAGCCCAGCCTTTGGATCTATAACTGAAACCATTGTTACAGGGGACCGAAATGACTACCTGCTCACTGCACTTGAGCCAGATTCCCCATACCGTGTATGCATGGTTCCCATGGAAACCAGTAACATCTATCTATATGATGAAACTCCTGTCTGTATAGAGACCGAAACTGCTCCTCTTAGAATGTACAATCCTACAACAACCCTTAACCATGAACAAGAGAAAGAACCATTCAAAAACTCTAACTTGCCCTTAGCTGCCATCATAGGAGGTGCAGTGGCTCTGGTAGCTATAGCATTGCTTGCTTTAGTCTGCTGGTATGTCCACAGAAATGGTTCCTTGTTCTCAAGAAATTGTACCTATAGCAAAGGACGGCGAAGAAAAGATGACTATGCTGAGGCTGGAACTAAGAAGGACAATTCCATCCTAGAAATCAGGGAGACTTCTTTTCAGATGATCTCTCTGAACAATGAGCAAGTGTCTAAAGAGGAGTTTGTAATACATACCATATTTCCACCTAATGGGATGAATCTATACAAAAACAACCACAGTGAAAGCAGTAGTAACAGAAGCTACAGAGACAGTGGTATACCTGATTCAGATCACTCACATTCATGATAGTAAGAAAATGGTAGTTACTTTTTTCTCACAAAGGAAGGCAACTTTACTGGTTGCTGGAGTACTACAGAACACTGGATTAAAAGACTGTATAAGCAATGTATTGTACATTTGCCATATAATTTATATTTAAGAACTTTTTATTAAAAGTTTCAAATTTCAGGTGACTGCTGCGATTAATGTAGCAAGGATGCCTGAAAACAATTCTATATTTTAGTATTTTTTAGTAATTTGTACTGTATTTTCCTTCCTACTATTGAAATTACAAACCATTTAACTTTTGTGTTCAACTGAGTAAGATGACTTGTTGACTGTGAAAGTGAATTTTCTTGCTGTGTTGAACAATCAGGACTGCTACATTTGAGATCCTTGTAAGTATAAGCACAGGCCATATTCACTTTGGTATCCGTTAAAGGTGTTTTTAAAAATGGCTACAAAATTGATAAAAATACAATCCTGGGTATATTAAACCAATGAGCATTTAGTAAATTAAATAGCAAAGTAGTGGGCAATACCGGTTATATAGTTATAAACAATAAAATAGCTGTTGAAAACTACAAGTAATTGAAATCTCATAAGGCAGATGTATTCAAGCACATTTCATTGATGCAAATAGATATGTGCGTGAAAAAGGTTTTTTTTTTAAATAGAAAAACCGCTATATTACAGGCGGGTTGGGTAGGATGTTCTGCTAAACCATTCAGAGCCAGACAGAGTTAAATAGGTTTGAAACTTAGAACATTTCAATTGTTCTGTTTCAGACAAATCTGGACAGAGAGAATAAATCAAGACTGCGGAACATCACCCCCTCTTCGTCTCATTGTTCCCTGTCCAGTATATCCCAATGGCCTGCCCACCTTCCTGATTTTCCAATATCTTCCTTTAGCTGCTGCTGCCAATATCCCAATGAGACACATCACACAGTGTCTCAGCTTTCTCAGTCTTTCCCGCTTTTCCCTTCGGTCAATTCCTTGTGGACTTGGTTTCCTCACCACCCCTTAAATTACTTCTTGGACAAAACAGTACCAATTCATTCTGTGCATGGACCAATATGCATGTTTCAGTTTGGATATGGACCACCTGAAACCATCTCTTTCATGCAGAGAATGTTTTGCACATGTCTAGTCCCAATCTTGTCATTACTAAACAAAAATGTACTTGCATCTAAATGTCTTAAAATTGAAAAGAAAAAAACTTTTAAAACCTATGTACCCTCTAGAACCTATATAATAGAGACAATTCTTTTAATCTCACTAAAGAATATATTTAACTGAATATCCAGTTAAATATATACAACACAGATGCGTACATATTTCAACTGTCATCAAAAATATTGCCCATTATTGTCATAGTTATCTGGAAATTTCTTAATAGACATGAAAGTTCACCTACTTAGCTATGATATATTTTAATACCCAAGACATTTTGTTGCTGTAATTGTTTTCCCCCAATGAAAACCAAAGTGCATTTTACACCCTTTGGCCAATCTTGTATGTGCCTTTATCAAAGTCAGATGTATTCCATTTTTAATTGGAAACAAAGTTTTCACAAATATAAAGTTAACTATAGAAAGATATTGGTCTTAAAGCTTAATAAACTATAGAATGAAGTACAGAAAAATAAGTGCTCTTCTTATCCTCTGTACAGTACACATACATATATATATGTGTGTGTGTGTGTGTTTTAAAAAAGTGCTACATGATGGAATAATTTCAAATTTTCCATTCTGCACTGAATCATCTTAAGAAAATTACGGGAACAAATCTGAACAATTGCCTGCATCTACAGAAAAGCATAGTATTTAACAAGCATTCTCTGAACATTTTATTACAAAACAGAAAGAAACAGGATATACAGAAAGAAATAAGTTGAGTGGGACAGGTTCAGATCCTTCCTTTTGTTATTACGATTTCTGAGACTTTTGGCTAGTCATTATCTTTAATACCATCTACTTCACTAGTAGGGCTATTATTATAGAGCAAGACAGAAAATTATTTTACAGACTGGGCTGCATTTACCTTGGGGGGGAGAGGGGGAAGGGATTGTCCTTTTTTTTTTTTAGGGGTAGTAAGGCGTTTTCCACAGTGATTTTTTTTTTCTCCTGCCAGAAACTGAACCTGCAATATTCAGTGATTTGCCACTAAATTTTGGTGTTGCAATCCAGGGAGGCTCTTGGGACCCAATGTGGCCCACTCTTGTCCTCGAAGAAAGTTTGGATACAAATGTATTAAAAATAAATTGTATTGATCTGAGCATTAACCTGAGTCTTATCTGTTGCTTCCTATGCTATTGAATTCTTATATGAACCAAAGGTGAATCCGAAAATCTTGAACATGAGAATTTGTATATACTATTCTCAAGGGGAATCAACTGTCCCTGTATTGATAGGCAAAATATATGTTCGTCCACTCTTTATGAAACAGTAAGTAGAAGGTGTGGTATTACAAATTTGGTTGGTCAATTATCAATGTTCTTATATCTTCAGTCTTTATCTAAACTGTCTTAATGCAACAGTGTTAAAGGTTTCTAATATACAGGCTATCATCATTCTTACAATTCATTATTTTTTCATTTGCCTTTCTGGATAGGCAACTGTGGCTGGAATATTCTGCAGTAACTTCAGTCCTTTCTGGGAAGAGGGTCTAGGAAGATACTGCTGAAAATTCCAATAAAGATTCACAGAGCTCTATACTGTCCCACTACACTCCACATCTATATGTAACTTTGAGGATGATTTGGGTGTTTTGAGAAACTTAACGTCACTATGAGACTCACTTTTCCATATTATTCCAATGAGGGTGCTGAGATCCTGAACTATTGCCTAAATATAATATGACAATGAATGTGGGCCAACAACCTGGAGCAAAGTAGAAATGCTCTTAATAAATAAACCTGATCCAGAACTGGGATCCACTTTCTGTTTCTTGAAAGCATATATTTTACCCGGTTTTTGAAACCTGGTGATATACAGGAAAAATTTACCTCAGATTGCTATATCAATTGCATCACACAGAATGCAAATCTAGACACGTCAATGTTGTAAATGTTTTTATTATATAACAACTGGATTACTGCAATAAATACTCTGGGTCTGCCTTCAAAGACTTTTTGGAAACTATTATTGATCCAAAATGCTTTAGCCCATTTATTAACAACAATAATAGAAACAGTTGCATGGTTTTCTAGTCTCCCAAATTAATGCTTCGATTAACTTTGAAGAACCTCTTGTACTTCCAATCAAACCATGAAGCCTATTTGTTTGGGATTAGGGAAGGAACATTTTCAGAGACTGCTTAGGTTCTCTTCAGAAGAAAGTCTGTCTCATTTCCCATTTAACAGCCTTCTGGAAATTTGTTAAAGCCTTCACTTTTTGGAAGACCTTCAATTTTCAATTTTGTTGCTAGTTTTATCAAACTTATTTTTATAAATTTTGTTGTGGTTCTGTAATGTTTTGTTAATTTATGTTGTTAATCATTTAAAGCTGTATTAAAAATGGGTCAAAAATAACACAGAATGATAAAACTGAATAGTACTTGACTAGTACCTACTTAGCTTTAGGGACTGAAATGGTAACAAACATTATACTTCATAATGAGTAGGAAAGAAGTTTTTTTTAATGAAATGCCACATAGGACAGAACAATTTTGCTTCTCTGAGGAATTTGGTCATAGACCAGCATAAAATTAATAACCTAATAATTATTCTAAAGTAGAAACAAAAATAAAGCCGTATTGATAGAATAAAAATAAGGTAACGATAAAACTATTATTGGAAATAAATAGAGTATAGGAATTAAAATGCAAAAGAATCCCATAAAATTACAATAAATTTTACAATGAATAATCCAAATGCTATAAAAAACTCTGATAAATAACTAAATTGCCAAGTAATTTTAGAATTTATAAAATGCTACAAGGAGGTAACGCTATGCTAACTTATATTAAGTCTAGTAATTGCTAAAGCCCTTAAGATTAAAACAATTATGGTACAACTAATTATAGCAATAGCACTTATATACCTCACAGTGTTTTACAGCCCTATCTAAGCAGTTTACAGAGTCAGCCTATTGCCCCCAACAATCTGGGTCATTTTACCTACCTTGGAAGGATGGAAGGCTGAGTCAACCTTGAGCCTGGTGAGATTTGAACTACCAAATTGCAGGCAGCCGATAGTCAGCAGAAGTGGCCTGCAGTACTGCACTCTAACCACTGCGCCACCGAGGCTTTAATTATAATAAAATAGCAAAATAAAACAAAATGGTCTGTGTATATTTAAAAGGAGAAGGGGGGATAGTGGAAGGAAGGATATTGAGTTAGGGAAGCCTAGGGAAGCCTCAGCATACTTGAAGAAAGTTTAATGGTAGCTCTGACCCAGAATCAGGATACATTGTTTGAAATCCCTGCCACCTGGTCATCTAGTAAAAGACTAAGAAAAAGCAGCCTCAGGCCTACTCAGATAATATATTTTACATGGAGAAATATACATATCTCATACATTTCTATAAAAAAAGGCTAAGCGCATTACCCACAGTTTCAATTTCCTCCTCACCACAAGTATTTGAAGCCTGAATTTCTTCAACGTCATTGCCATTTATTTGTTACCTATCATTGTGTCCAGGAAGCTTTTTTTTTTATAAAGACCATACACTTTGTTTTCATAATTAAAATTAAATCATGGCCAATGCAGCAGGAGACAATTGATTATAGAGCGGTCTTCAAACCTATAGGAAGAAGATAGAAACGCTGGCTCCATCATCTGCCAGCCAGGTTTAACTCTTACAAGAAGTAGGTACCAGGTCAGAAAGGCTTATTTGGTTGTCATTCTTATGCAGAAATTTACTGAATGCTAATAAGAATGTATATTGAAAAATCTCTCCAGTTTCAACTGCAGTTGTTCTCTAGAAACCATGGAAGCTTGTTTTAAAATCAATAAAATCTCATATAAAGTGTTCCTGTGGGGATAAACATTACTCAATGAGATGTTATAGGATCAAGCACTGGTCCATGGTTGATTTCCCTATCCTGATCTTCTAACCAGTCCACTAATTTCCAACAAATATCTATAGAAGTAGAGCTTATAAAGATATAAAGCTTACAGATAATGCTTAATAGTCTAATTGGGCATAATCGGATGGATCAAATCATTCCCTTTTTTATAATAATAAAGTTGTTCTGTTTAGGGAGCATTTTAAATATACAGTTTACAGCTGTAAATAGAGCTGCTAGTATTCATATCCACCAGCCGCTGCTTAGTTTAACCTTAACCCTAACCGTCTATATGGAAGTCGTAATTGGAACCTGTAACTCCATTTCTCTCCTATGGTCATCGATAATATACTAAAACCATAATATATAATATATCTGATTTTGGATGATTTTTTATTTCCAGAGAGCATTTCTCTTTTCCTTTTCAGTAGTTTTATACTCCCCTTTTTGCTCCTGAAGAGATTTCAGGAACTGTGGAGAGTCTTTACTCTTACATAATTTAAAATGTTCAATTAGGGAATGTTTAGCTTTTATACAGTCCTCATCAAACCATTTTTGATGAGGATTTTCTTTTACATATTCCCCAATTAGTTTTACTAGCTAGTACATCTTTGAATAAAGTGATTAGGCTAAGGTACAAATTACAGATCCTTCCTGGGGAAGTTTAATCAATTAAGGAAATATATAAACTATGAATCTTACAAGAGTTTTATAAGTTTTATTGTTTCTTTCCCTCTCTTTTGTCAGTTTTACATGAATATAATTTGCAGTTTAATGGAAGTTCTGAATAGCAACATTTTTTAAATTTGTTATCTTCCTTTTAAAGACACAGGTTTGGAGGAAAATGATCACTATTCAGGGATATCTTCACATTAAAATTAGAGATCATATCTGTCATCCCACCAGAGAATATGAAGTAATCAATTAGTCTTGTTCCAAAGGGAGGCACAATAAATGAAATCTCCAAATGTAATGCTTTCCCAACTGTAATTTAAGTTTAGTAGGTCTAAATTATGAACCATCAGCATTAGACATCATCCTGTCTAATTTACTCCTATCTCTAGAGTTGCCCATTAATGAGGATCTATCTATGGCTTTCTGGGGAGTAAATACATTTTTATTACATATATATCTCAAGGATATGATCTCTATGAGTCTAAGTTTATTATAAGGATCATACTGAAACACTGAAGCAAAGACTAGGCTACAATTTCTGAAAAGAAGTATGAACGTTAAATTTTATCCCTATAAATCAATTTAAGGTGGTTGACATGTCTCCTACTTGTATGAATCCTACATTAAATTCTCATTTCCAGACAAAACAAATAAACTTCAGTGAATTATTACATTTTATAAGAATGAACTGCACTTTTATGCCTTGGAAAAGTGTATTGACCATACTCACTCGCCCATTGAAAATGACAAATTATGACCTGTTATAAAGCTGTTTTTACCTAATCCATTCACCATAAATTAGTAAAGCCAACTATACAGAATTATCATGCTAATGTTACCTTTATTACACCTCTTAACAGTCTCTAATAAGAATGCTCAATGATGTATAAGAATTAAAAAGAAAAATTCACATATGGGAATGCTTTTTGCTAAGATCAGCTGCCTTTTCTCAAGCTAATTCAGGATGTCTATCAATGAATTTTATGCATACTAATGCCATGTTCCTCATATTTGTTCCATTGTTTTGAACAAAAAACTGTATAGTCAACATTAATTCCCTTTTCTGCCTAATTCTGGCAACAGTGTTCCAGGCAAGTTTTAGGCGTTTCAGTGGTGTTCAGGTATTATTTTTTATGCATTTGGATGAGAATCAGTCACCCAGAAACTTTCTCCAAGCCATTCCCACTTTTTGGTGTATTTTTAAAAAGTGCTATGCTGAAATTATGACCCTTGAAATTATTTGGGGGCTTTATACAGCTCTTTGTTTATGGTCCCACTCTCTGTACAACTCAATACTAAATACTTAGTATTCATGTACAAAGCTGCCCCACCTGTCCTTTACTGAAAATATAAAAGCTTAGTTTCCAATTTGTTTCCTGTCATGAGTAAAGCATACAAATCAGTTGCATGAAGCATTTCAGTCTGCATAACAGTAAATAGAAATCTAGAGATTTCTTCCAAATCCAATTAATATAGAGATGCTTGTTTTCCAATGAACCCATGAAAATACTCATCCTCACTAAATCACCACTGGTTTGCTAGTATACATAACAATTCGGAGCAAAATTCAAACTAATGATAGGAGGGAAATAGACCTTGGCTTTCACTTTCCAGAATGCCACAGGTCTTAACTCTCTTAACATTTATGTGAAGTCACTAGACAAAGCCACTTGTCAGCATGGGTAAAGTACAATCAGCATGCTGATAATACAGATGGCCCTTGGTTAACAACAATTAGACATGGTCATAAAGCACATAAAATGGGTGAAGAGATGCTTAAAGCAATGTTAAAAGATGATAAGAAGCAAATAGAAACAGTCATGAATACAAGTTCAGGTTCATTATAACAATAAGGATAATGAAAAATTACATCCTTGTTCCATCTGCAGAAGAGGCGTTGGTCTTACCTGATACGCTTCTTCTCATCAGGGTGGAGATAGCATCCAGGAATGGGTTTTGATCTCATCTGTTGATTGGAGGACTGAGTCTGTCAGAACTTAAATGCCCGCCTTTGTTGACATGGTTTCCCCAGACTTGACGAAGGAAGTGACAGACTCGACGTGCTTCATGTGAGTTACAAAGGTAAAAGTATGGCAGGCAGGCCCGCCTAATATAGAAGAGGGAGGGACTGGATACTATCTCCACCCCGATGAGAAGAAGCGTATCAGGTAAGACCAACACCTCTTCTCCATTGTGGGAGGAGATAGCATCCAGGAATGGGACATACCAAAGCTGGCTGTCCTGTAGGAAGGGCAATAGTCTGTGGTGGGCCTGACCTATCCTCATGCACCCTCTGCAAGACCCTTCTGCCGAAGGCAACGTCAGCACAGGCAAAAACATCTAATTTGTAGTGTCAAATAAAGGGTGACACTGAAGTCCAGGTAGCCACCCTACAGATCACTTCTATGGAAGCCTGAGTAGCCCAGGCTGCAGTTGTAGCCGCACTACAAGTGGAGTGGACCGTAATATGACTTGGGGTCGGAAGTGACTCTAGTTTATATGCTTTAGCTATGGCTGATTTAAGCCACCTGCCTACCATGGATGGAGATACTTTACTACCTAACTTGGCCGAATGAAAGGAGACAAATAAAGCCTCTGACTTTCTAATGGGAGGTGTCCTCTTGCTGTACTGTCGAAGAGCCCTCCGGACATCCAGCTTGTGCCATTTTCTCTCCAACGGTCTAGTAGGATTAGGGCAAAAATTAGGCAGCACCAGTTCCTGGGCTCTATGGAACCAATGTGTTTACCTTCAGTAGGAAAGAAGGGTCCAAGCGTAGCACAACTCTGTCCGTATGAAAGATACACAAGTCACTTCTGACCGATAGAGCAGCCAGTTCAGATATCCTTCTGGCTGAGGTGATTGCAACCAGGAATGCCACCTTCCAGATTAGAAAACGGAGGTCAGTCGGACCATTCATATGGCATTGCAGTCAAAGAGTTCAGTACCCTTGTTAAATCCTAGGTTGGATAACAGTGGACCACTGAAGGATATAAGGTGATTGCTCCCCTGAGAAACCTATGTATAGCAGGATGGGTTGCTAGAGACTGTCTCTTGTCACATCTCAGAACTGATGACAACACTGCCACCTGTCGTCTGACTGTATTTGTGTCAGGTCCTTATCCAAACCATCCTGTAGGAACTCCAGAATCTGAGGAGGAGTAGCACCCATAGGGCTAATGTTTGCCTTGGAGCACCACTGAACAAAGGTCTTCCAGGTGGCCTGGTATATGCGAATGGTGGATGGACGACAAGATGCGAAGATCATCTTAATGACCCTTGAGGAGTATTTCTTATGTGTTAGAATGTTCCGCTCAATCGCCAGGCGGTCAACTGGAGCCACTGTGGTTTCAGGTGTACTAGTGCCCCCTGGTTGAGGTGTATCCTGTCTTGCGGAATTCGCCATGGCCAATCGATCGAGAGGCTCATCTGATCTGCAAACCATGGCCTCCTGGACCAATGTGGAGCCATCAGAATGATTTGTGCCTTTTGAGCGATTACCTCTCTGATCACCAGAGAAATGAGCGGGAGAGGAGGGAATGTGTACATCAACCCCAGTGACCAAGGGGTTCTCAAGGCGTTGGTCCCTTCCACCCCCTGCGAGGGGAATCTCAAGAAGAACTTTGCTACCTGGGCGTTTTCTGGAGTGACAAAGAGGTCTACTGCCAGGAGACCCCATATGTGCTATATCTCATGGAACAAGTCTGGATGTGGTGGGTGTCATATGGCTCTTTTTAACATTTACAGAGAAGCCATGGTATTGTAAAGTATGGGTGGTTAATTTTAGGTCCTCAACAGCCTGGTGGGCCGAAGACGACTGCACCAGGATGTCATCCAGATAGAACTGGACCCGGACTGGAAGAGCTCTCAGGTGGGCTGCCAGAACCACTAGAACCTTCGTGAATACCCTCGGGACTGAAGAAAGGCCAAAGGGTAATGCGGCATACTGGTAATAGGAACCATTATAATAGAAACATAGAAATTGACGATGGGAGCTATTTATGGAGATGTGCAAGTATGCTTCAGTGAGATCAATAGAAGTTAGGAAGTCACCTTCCCTAATACCCTCCAAGATGGACTGAAGGGAATGTATCTTAAGCCATCTATATTTTAAGTGACAGTTTAACCGTTTAAGGTCGAGTATAGCTCTCCACCCCACCCCACCCCCGAGGCCTTTGGGATGACAAAAAGAATGGAATAAAATCCAGAGCTGCACTGCTCAGCAGGGACATGCTACATGGCATGGATCTTAACAGGTGTCTGATAGCTGACTCCATGAGTAATCTCTTGGAACCAATCCTGGAAATTATCTTGGAGGAGGGGAGATAAACTCGAGCTTAAGACCAAATCTAACCGTATCCCGAACCCATAAATCAGAAGATGTCTGCTCCCATTGGTCTACAAATAATGACAGGCGTCCGCCTAACCAGGAGGATCAGTTAGTAAGTTATTTCGCCCATCTGAATGATCAACCTCCCTCCCACCATGAAAGGGCCGTTTGGACTGGAATTGTTTTCCCCTTTGGCCCCTATCCTGATACCTAGAGTGGGAGGAGAAGGCGCCCCTATGATATTGGTACTGATACCTGTATCAGTACTCCTGTAGGAGCCACATCTTGAATAAGGGAAAGGGTGGAAGGTCCCTTTTTTGGATATTGGAGGAAGGATCTTCCGTCTGTCCCTGGACTCCACTACGATTGGGTCCAAGGTATCCCCAAACAGCTTCTGTCCGGAAAAAGGAGCCAAAGCCAGCTTCCACTTCTGCCGATTATCCGCCTGCCACGGTTTCAGCCAAAGCAATTGTCTTGCAGCAACCGAGGAAGGATTGCCTTAGAGGCATATCTTGCTCCATCAAGAGTAGCATCAGCTGAGAATTGGGCTACCACAACAAGTTTGCTGAGATCCTGATGTGACCTAACATCAGAGGATATGCGTTCTTGCAACTGGCAGATCCAGAGGAGGGATGCTCTGCTGAAAAAGGATGCCGATGTAGAAGAGCGTACAGTCCATGCAGCTGCAGTATGAGCCCTTTGTAAGTTCTGATCCATTCTCCTATCTTCAGGTTTCAGAGACTCTTCGGAATCACCTGGAATATATAGTTCTGTGTCAAACAGGCCCATGGTCGCTGGTCGGTCTGGAGCCATTCCCTCATCCTCAGAGAAGTCTAGCCCGGGAACATCTTCCCCATCAGAGGAAGAAGAAGAACTGTGATGAGAAGGAGATGTTATGTAACCACTGTGACCATCCCTATCTGTTCTCTGCTTGGTCTGAGCCGAGGCAGTATTTCTAGAATGTAATCCAGCCTCAATCCCGTTTAATGGTTTTGGCAATTATGGCAAGTGCAGTGACAGTCTTCACTGCATTCAGATGTATCTGTTTCAGGGTTGGGTTCTAATTTTTTTTACTGCCGGTTATGTGGATGTGGCTTATTTTGTGGGCGTGCCTTGAGGTCAGGTGATCGAGGGGCCGTGCTTTTACACTTTATACACACATACACAACACAAAACAACACAACTGACTCACACACCATGCAAAAGCACACAAAATGGCACCAGCAACAGATTTAACACATTTAACAGTTTTA
>JANHFT010004101.1:97443-107661 GCA_032467955.1 Pseudoxenodon macrops
AGGAAGGAAGGAAGGAAGGAAGGAAGGAAGGAAGGAAGGAAGGAAGGAAGGAAGCCAGGAAGGAAGGAAGGAAGGAAAGGGCTTCTTTCTGATAACTCTTATCTCTATGATACTTTCAGTTGCAGGCTAATAAATTTATTTCCATTGTAAAGAGGAAAAATAATTTAAATGCAAATTACTTATTTTTATTTTATCAAGCTTCAGCTGAAACATCTGTGTGTAGTTGAATTTATTTTGAACAATATATCACTTTTGACAAAAACTCAAATATATATAACCATACTCTATTGGAAAAGAATTCACACATAGACACACATAAACTAGTAACGTTGCTTATAGCACAGGAAAAGTGGGAATATTGTTATGTTTCTTGCTGAGCTGTGACTCTGTGCAATTACATATGCTTGTTAAGATTCAGAACTTTAAGCACAACATTTCTTGTAAAACTGAAAATAAATATGTGTCCTGATTACTTGGTTAGGTATGACATGATGTAATTAGCTTAGCTCATTAAACTTTAAAAGCATGGGATTTATTGATAATTAGGGCATCTGTTTGTGCATAAAGCAAATTTTGGGAGCTTTTACTTGGGATTAAAAGAATACTGTATGAAAGCAAAACCATGTAGAACTCTTTTTTTAAAGGATATACAGTGGTGGTTAAAGGTTTGTGAATCTTTCGGAATTTCTGAATTTATGCAGAACATTTCTGCGTAAATCTGACCTAAAATGTAATCTGTGTTGTGAAGACCAGAGTTTGATAAATATCTAGAATTCTGCTGCTTAAATAAGGCAGGACCGCCTATAGTATATCACATCTGATTTTCATTTCATCTATTATCAAACCTACCCAAGAAATAACATAAAACTATCCAGCCAAGGTTTAGTTCTTTAGGATAGCAATTGGCTATTTTTGCCACCAACCAATATACAGCTTTAGATAATTTTCCACAATAAATCAATGGACTAGTATAATGTTTTGACTCATTTGTTAATTGGATTCTCATTATCTATTTTTAAGACATCTATGGAGAACAGATCCATGTTTTAGGTCCTCTTTGTGCAGAAATATTGAATATTCACAAAGGATTCACAAACGTTTAAACATCAGTGTCATGAGTTTAGTACTAAAAATGTCAGCTTTTCCTCCTCCCAAAACTGCCCATTTTGGAAAAAATGATTTTAACATTACTTCTGGAGAATTTGTGAACAAAACATATTTTTACTGGCATCTTTTTGAAAATAAGGGTGGCATTTACCCTACTTTGGTCATGTAGTCATTCCCAAATGTCTCAAGGATGATTACATGAAGGTTCAAATTCTCAGTGAGTTCCACTGGCATTTGAATTTCATTCAGATCAGAAGATCAAAACTTATTTTAAAATAAGCAGTGTTTCCTGATTTCAATTTCATCTACCTCAGACTTCAATCCTATCCCTTTCTCTTGCTCTTCAAATCATCTAGTAGCACACACATCTTTTTATTAGGGAAGCTTGAGCCAAAGTAGAAAGGGTGTTGTGTTGTTCCACCTTTTCTTTCTTAGCCTACGGCCATCTATTTTGAGCAACTGTTCTTCTGAATCATTTATCTTCCTTTTATTTTGAATCTAGTGGAAGTTTCAGTCTGCCTGATGTCTTGTCTATAATTCTGTGCTATCTCAGTATATTCTTCCTTGATCATCTGTTGTTCTTTTCAGCTCCTGAATTTTTATTTTCACTAAACTTCATGCAGGTATAATGGCTTCCTCTGCTATCCTCTGCTTTTACCTCACTGAAATTCTCTCCCCCTCCCCCCATAAGCTCTTTTTTCCATAAGCCTCTCCTGTCATGAAATCTTAGTATATTTAGTTTATTAAAATACTTTGATTAAAATGTCCAAGATAATGCTTTCAACTAGATTTAGTTTGATTTTCCCTGAAATCAAGAACTCTTACCTTTGCATGATCACTATCCCCAAATGCTCTTGCTACATTTACTTCATTGACTAAGTCTTCCCTTAGTGTAGGATAGCTGATCCTCTTGTGTCTTCCTTCAATCTCTGAAGGAGAAAATTGTTAACAAGAAAGGTCAGGAATTCCTGGAAGGATCACACTTGGCAGAGCTTCTCTCCCAAGATATAATCCCCCAATAACTATAACTTCACACAACATGGAAAAATCTGTAGTTTGTCTTTGGGAAATATAATTTATTTCTCCTTGTTTTCATAAACTCACATTAGGCATAATCAACAATGTTACTTCTATTTATTCTTCCATCTACAGTACCAACATATTTATTCTATTAGATTTCTGAATGAATATTTTTAATGCACAGTGGAACTTCTATTTCCTTTCCATTGTTTTTATTTCTTTTAGAGGGGAAAGTTATTTTTCCAATTATGTTACTCAGCCAAATTACAGAAAAACTTCTTTCTACAACCCACAAATCTTTATTTCAGGAGATTCATTCACAAACCAATCTGTTCCTCATAATAAGGAATCATCAATTCTTTTTGTAGATAATATCTGCACCCCCTCTCTTCTTATGAGATTCATTCCTTGTCTCCTATTCCATGGCCTCTCTTTATCATATTTTGTTCAAATTTCATCAGTTTCAGATGACAAATTTGTAGAAGTGATGCATGTCTTTTTATTACCACATTCATGTTCCTGAAATATATATCCAGTACCTTGCATTTTGAGTATTATAATGCAATGTAATGTTCAAAGCAAAAAAAAATATGTATTAGTTTTTGCTAAATAGAACAACTCCTGTGGTTCTGTAACATGTCTTAATTTCACCAAACGTTTAATAAACCACTTCATTGTATTTTGATTTCCATGTTAAACAGATATAGGCTTGCTAGAATGTCTATTACATGAAACCACAGTAGGTGGATCTGATTGGACTGAGGTATCAAAAATGCAATGTTACGGCTTTTAGTCCTGGACCCAGAAGTTTCAAGCTTTTTAAAATCACTTTAATTAAGCAATTCAAGAAACTGTTTAATTAAATTTGATAAAAATATAATGGGGCAAGTTAGATAATATTTAGACCTCAGAAAATTCAAAATATACCCAAGTTGACAATAAGAAAAGGATATTTAGAAAAGAAAATTATTGTGTTATTTTTTCATTTCAGAAAAAAAATGCATGTTCATGAATAGAACCAGTCTGGCTTAGCAATATCATACGTGGAAAGGATCTTGGATTTCTAGTTGCTGATTGATTCGGTATTAATCAGCAATATGATTTGGCAGCTAAAAACCATATATAATTTTAAGATATACAAGTATACTTTACAAATCACGATGACTGTGGTCAGTTCTAAGTATCATTCTTAAAGAAGATTTAGAAATATGAAAAGTTAAAAAGAAGGGCAATATAAATAATCAAGAATCATAAGACAAAATCATAAACAAAAAAGAGTAATTTATTTAATGCTATAGGCCTCAACTTGTCTAAAGTTATAAAAAATCTTCCCAAGGCTACTTACAACCAGGTTTAAAAGTTATGAAGCTTCAGCCACTTACAATGTTTCATGGTCACATGACTGCAATTTACAACTTTTTTTGCCAGAAACCAGTATTTATTTCAATTTCCAGCAAAAAAAAAATGCCCAGGGAACCACAAAAAGGTTGTAAAATCGGGCACAATCAAATAGTGGCCCACTTAACGACCAGCACAATTTATGACAGGCTCAATTATGGTTGTAAGTCAAGAAATTTCTGCATATGTTGTCTTGGGGAAAAGCAGCATTATTCAAGGGTGTAAAAGGAAATTGCTAGAAATTGAAATAAATACCGGTTTCTGGCAAAAAGTTTCACATGAAAGAATGGGATACATTTGCTATTGTTCCAGAATACAAGGCATTAATTACTATAAATGGATATAGGATGTAAAATAAATATTCTGATGGAATATTAGGCAATGCAGTCTACAAACAAATGTAATTAAGCTGGAACTAATTACTTTAGGAATTTGTAGTCTCTCAGTAATTGGACAAATCAAGGAGTCTTGTACAGAGTCTTTTTTTAAAAAAAATTGATTATAATAGCAGGGGATTTGCTAAATGGCTCTATAATTCTATATCAGCATACACTCTTTTAGTAAAATTCTTACTTTTCAATAACCAATTAGGAGGAGATGTTTCTATTTCTAAAGTGAGGAAACAGGATTACTGGGAGAAGAAGAAATCTATCTTTTTTTGCTCAAGATACAAAGTGTTATATACATTAGTTAAGCTTAAATGTGATAGTGCAAGTCTGCAATTGAGAGTACTTTAAACAAAACTGCATCAGAACTATTAGATTTAACTAATTCATATTAAGAACAGAAGATACTTAACTAGAAATTTGAGAAATTTAAAGTTAATAATTTTATAGAATTCCATTTAAAAAAATTAAATTTGATTCTTTATAAATCCTGATAGCTCCTGACCCTAAAAAAAGCCTTAAAACCTGAATTATTCAGAACAGCATTTAAGAACTGCCACTAACATGTTCCTTATTATTTAGTTATAATAATTTACAAAAGGTTTGACATTTTTAAGAACTTTTTTTTTTTATTCTGTTTTTCTATTATGAGTGTGGTAGTTTTTATTGTATAATACCAGTAGAATATATATGGAATGTTACAGGATATAAATGTAATAAAACAATGCACAATATTAAACATATTTGAAAGGAAATATGTGATAGCAAGCTATTTCAACTTTATTTTATATATCTTATATATGTTTAAGATGGTGTCATTTTTATTTATGTCATAATTTTATATTTTTATTACATGCCATAAAGTTGTTGTTGACCTCTAGGGACCACGTTATTATTGCTACCAATTATATACAAATAATCTGAATCAAAGCAGTTACTTCTATTGTCAGAACAAAAAATAAGGCAAGATATTAAACTATAGCTTCAATATTGTTTAATATAGGAATGGCAATCTTTCAGCAATCAGGAGTTGCATTTTTTTTATATTCGGTAGCAGCTACCTAACACTCACTTAATACAGCAGCTTGTTCTAAAGCTTCCCCCCATAACTGCAGAAACTATAAATTTACTGTCTTAGTTATGGCTTGTGGAAATTGCGAAGCAAAGCAAATATATGTGACACAAAGGCCTGTTTTATCAATATACCAGTTTAAAATCATATGAAATTAAACTAAAGCACTGGAAATCAGAAAAGGATCAAAAATATATTAACTGATATACAATTTTAACTGTTGGAAAGAAAAATAATAGTTCACTAAACAAAAAAAATGCAGTAATTAAGTTAAACCATCTCATTCTATGAAAAATGTCTTCTATTTTTCCAAACATATGAATATAAAAACAATTTTGGTTCATTACATTAGCATTTTATTTATTTTGCACATATATCTTTTTATCTGACAACCCAGAACACTGGAAAATAAACACTGCTAACAAACACAGCAAACAGCAGCTCACACAATATCTATTTAATTGGGTAATGACCACACAATTTTCTGAATGCTAAAAACAATTTGAAGCAGATTGTTTCCAGCTCATCTAAATCAATCACTATAAGAAAATATCTGCTTTTGATTAGATAATTAAATACATAAGAAGTATTCATTAAACCAACTAACATTATAGGTAATCCTTGTTTACTGACCACTAGTTCAGCAACCAGTGCTGAAAAACTAACTTCGCAACCAATTTACATTTATGATCTTGGCAGAT
The DNA here is from genome assembly GCA_032467955.1 of Pseudoxenodon macrops. Classification (NCBI taxonomy): domain Eukaryota; kingdom Metazoa; phylum Chordata; class Lepidosauria; order Squamata; family Pseudoxenodontidae; genus Pseudoxenodon; species Pseudoxenodon macrops. Next base: position 103,128 of record JANHFT010004101.1, read on the forward strand.
CTTACATTTACGTAATCACCATTACAGTCAGTATATGTTGTCTTATCATCGCTTCACTTAGCAGCAAAGTAGCTGGTCCCAATTAAGTTTGCTAAGTAAGGACTATTTGGATACTGTCAATATTTTTCCTAATAAAAGTGAACACATTTCAATGTGGGTATTAATCTTAATGAATAAATGCAAGTAGGATCTCTAATAAATTATACATCTGTAGACAATGTATTATATAAATTAAATGTTTTATTTGGTTATCATTTTCTTCTAAACACTTTTTACTTATTTGACATACAACCTTTGAATGTTGCTAAATGCAGCAACAATTTCTCTAAAAGAATAACATTAAGAAAAGATACTGTGATTGGTTGGAGGGGCGCAACGTTTATATCCACAGCAGCATGCACACACACAAAATTGTATTTTTGCAAACCCTGAGGTTCCCCAGTACATACTCTGTTACTAAGTAATCCTGTTTAGGTTCCAATTCTGTCGATTCCCACCAATAAATTAACTTTTAACAATGAATGATGTAACACAGTTATGAGATTTTCTTTTAGGTTAACACCTGAATAAGAAAAAAAAGATAAATCTCAATAATAATTCAAGGAATCTAAAAATATTACAAACTATTGAGAAAAAGCAACTTCTATTTGTGTTATATTAGATCTAATAGCTAGGCAACAAAGTAACTGGATCGATATATACAGAGCAATGACTTTGAATTTATTGTCAAGGTACTTGTTTGTAAGACCATGCTCATGCACCTTGCAACCACAGAGGAAGCAATGCCCTTGGACGCAAAACAAGCCGCGTGAAGTGTGGCGTCTGCCATGAACTGGGAAGCTGCCAGCAATTTGTTAATATCCTGGTGAGCTCTAGCATCCGATGGTGGGATGCGCTCACATAGATGTTTGAGCCATATCAGGGAGGTGCGGGCGAAAAATGATGAAGTTGTGGATGCTCTCACAGCCCATGCTGCTGCCTGATGAGCAGGGATTGCTCCGTCCTTCTCTCCTCCGGCCTGAGGAGTTCCTCCGCTTCTCCCAGGATAGCAGTGGCATGGTGCAGGGCAGCGACAGGACAATCGATCATGGGGTATTGCAAAATCTTGGGCAGGTCGGGCACTATGTTGAAAAAGCGCTTATCCGTGGTGGAAGGGAGTGGCCCTAAGGCCGGGTTTGTCCACTGTCTCTGGACTACATCCACTAACAGTTTGGGAGCCAGCATCACCTCTGTTTCTGTCATATTCTCTGAGAAGAGGGAGTCTTTGGCCACAGATGCGCTGGTAGTTGCATCCTGAGTGGACTTTGCCTTGAAAAGCAAGGACTTAAATACTGCAGGTGGAAATAGGCCTGAGAAGGAAGGCTGCTCTGTCACTAGGCCCTCATCTTCAGATAAATCAAAGTCCTCTGGACCCTCATGCTCAAAAGGTGGAGAGTGTGGGGGGTGCCCTTCAAGCGGGTCAGGAGATTCTTCCCTGTGGCGGTAAATGCGGTCAGCCTCATGTAGGGAGTTGCTCTTTGAGAACACTGAAGATGGACGATCATAGCGTTTAAGGCCTGCTGCAATGCCCTGCTCAACTGCTGCCGCTATCATGGCAGACATGTCCATTGTGGGTTCCGGTTGGAGGCTGGCTGCTGTCAGAGTAAATGTAGCCTCTGCGGGCATTTTGGGCCTGGACTCAAATCTGTTAGGGCTGGCTGGAGGGGGAGGGTCTTGTCCCCAAAGGGCATGCTGGTCAGATACAAAAGAGGCAGCAACTCGGGCCAATTGATCCTCTGCTGTGGCCAAAGACACGCTAGGAGGGCTAGACCTTGTGTCTGTTTCTGCTGTTATGGACTGGTTCAAGGATTTTCCCCTTTTTTGGGCCTTGTCACATAGTTTCTCCAGAGCCCGATTCTTTCTGCGTTCGTCCCTGTTGGGTACAGAGTTGCTGCCTCTTGTCTTATGTCTTGTCTTCTCAGATGACTTGGAGCACGATGTTGAAACTCCTGAGACCAGATCCTGTGACCCATGTGCTTCCCCCTCCAATCCAGTTTGAAAACCGGTTTTGCTGGCCATTTTGGACACTAAACAGGTCAGTATCTCACTTAGTGATGGAGGTCCTTCTGAAGTTGGATTCACTGAACACACGTGTGCCGAGCGATAGTGCTGTAAGGTCACCCACAGATATGCGCCAATCATTAAATGAGTCGGGTGATTTGGTTAGTGACCTTTTGATCCGTGTAGCGTAGGTAGCTCCTGCTGCTAGAGCGCCTGGCTCTTGTACACTAGAGCGCCAAGCTCCTGTCACAGAGAGCACGAAAGCTCTTATCCCAAACTGACCCTATGTGGATCACAGTCACATCTGGCTGCAGGCCATTGCCTTCTAGGTACTAGCTGCTGTAAGGTTGTCATTGCTGGCAGGCCCCTGCGATCTTCGAAGCAGTTCCTTCTGGAGGAAAGGCTTGCAAACAGCCAGATCCTTTAAAAAATATTTTGGCGTGCTTTTTTGCAGTTTAAAATGGCGGCACCACTTTTTTTACTCAGAAGGCTTTGCTAGGCTGCGATCTGACTAGGCAGCCAGAGAACGACTCTCCGATCCTACTGCCTCCAGCCACCCAGGGAATAACCTGGCTAGCCCCAAAAACGACCTAGGGAAGACGGAAATGCAATGCTGGGGTGGGGGTTGGGAAGAAGAATCTAATGCCGCCGGAGCCCCGGCGGCAATTATCTCACCCAGCGACTCCACCGATGGCGAGGGGGGTCGGCTGGAACACTCACAGTTAAGAAGAAATTCAACGATGGTCAGAATTAGAGAATTTAGATAGTAAAAAGAGATATAGTCCAGGAGACGGGCTTTTAAACATCCTGTCCGGCTGAGGACTGAGTTTTAAAGCTACCTTCCCTAGCAACAGGGGAGGGGTTTCAACTATACAGACTCAGTCCAATCAGCTGAAGGGACAGATTAACCCATTCCTGGAGGCTATCTCAACTCACTATGGAGAAGTGTCCTAAAAAAAAATCGTCATCATCATCAATCTCATGGCACTAAGGAAACACATTTTCCTGAGTGTTATGATCCTTTGAGTCAATCATGATTTCTGATCACTTACATGGACCAGTCTATGAAAGTTTTCTTGGCAACAATACAGAAGTGGTTTTCAGTCCAGTCTTGCCTGGTAAAATTTGTTCCTCTTCAATAATATATTTTAAAGATAATCTATCTATAGAGTGAGCTACTTTTAAAATTAACTTCTGGGTCCATTGTTCAAAAGTATCCTTTAATATGATGAATGTTAAAACTACCGTATTTTGCTCCATTCTGTAGCAATAAATGTTCTTCTCTTTAATTATAATCTTTAGGTTTTTTTTTCCTATTTCCTCTAGTGCCCATCCTTCAAAGTCCCATTCTGTTTTTAAAAAAATAATTCTAAACGAAAAAATTGTCCCACAGGAACGATTCTTATAAATTATTCCAAATCCATCTGGATCCTTAATCTATTTCCAAACCATACCCTTTTGATGTTTAGTTAGTTAACTTTATTGTCATTGCACCTTGTACAATGAAATTAATTTAAAATGTTTTAAAATTCTTAAAGTTGTATTTAGATTTTTCCCTAGGGATTAAACAAAATACTACAGAATTTGTCAGTCCAAAGGTTCCTAATAGTTAAAAAAAGTTAACAAGCAATTTCCAAAAGTGATTAGAAAAGGTATGGGAATCCAGTGTCCTTTTGAAGAAGGTAACCTAAGCAATATGGTTATTCCTTCATCTCCCAGAACTCTAAAACACATTGGAGACTGTTGTGTTGCAGTCTTCTTGCAAGAAGCAACTGTCTGGAGCACTTGTAGTTGATTTCAAGTCTCCACTTTGTCCAGAGAACTACAAACCTGGTCTAATTGCTAGCTCTTCATTCCACTAGTTGTTTCCACTTTGCCATTTCTTCCCCAAAAGTACTCCTAGTCCAGTGTGTTTAACTACTATACCAAAGTAATATTATCATAAAGTATTTTGACAGAGAAGCAGTTTCCTCAGATAAAAATCATCATCACCACCACCATCACCATCTCGTGCCATTAAGGAATCAATTTTTATAAAGATTATCTATATTTCTAGAACTGATGCTTACTTTATTTCTTTGGAAAAATATTTTCTACTTTTCGACTTAGTTTCTCAAAGTGAAGCATGATTATTATGGAAACAAAGTTTATGAAATACAATTTTTGCAATTTAGAATAAAAACTTAGCAATACCTAAGAATGCTGCTAATAGGAAATGGGTGAAAGTGCGGAATTCCAGATAGTAGTGAATTCAAATATTTATGATAATCCTTCAAAATACTGTACCGAACGAACCACAATTTATCTATTTGACACAATGTACTTCAGACACTATAAGTTTCATTTCCCAATATTTCCAAAGCAATTTGAAACTACCATGTATTTCGGAGTATAAGACGCACCGAAGTATAAGACGTACCTAGTTTTTGGGGACAAAAACAAGAAAACAAGAAAAAAATCTGCCTCTGCCTCCCAGCAATTTGCCTCCCAGCAA
>JANHFT010004101.1:107761-128708 GCA_032467955.1 Pseudoxenodon macrops
GGTGGGGCCAGCCAGTGGTGGGATCACCCTACAGGGAGCCACAGCACAGGACCCAAAGAGCCGCATGCGGCTCTGGAACCGCAGGTTGCAGACCCCTGGGTTAACATGTTGCAGGAACACAATTTATATATAATTCTGCTATGTTCTACTGTCTTGAAATCCTAACAAATAGTAAGAGTGGTCTAAGAAAAAAGATTGAGGATTGTATAAGGGTCTTATAATTTGGAGCAATGAGTGGTCCTAGCTTTCATGTCCTCATAGTGGAGCTGAGTTCAAACTGAGCTGAAGAGGATGACTTGCAGCATCAGAATGGAAGAAAATAAGCCTAATGCAGTCAATGGGCCTTTTTAACTCAATCAAATTTGCTGCTGTCTCAATAGCAATTGGAATTGTAGCACTTAGACTTGTATACTGCTTTACAGTGCTTTACAGCCCTATTTAAGTGGTTTATAGAGTCAGCATATTGCCCCAAACAATCTGGGTCCTCATTTTACTGACTTCGGAAGGATAGAAGGCTGAGGCAACCTTGAGCCCCATCAGGATCAAACTCCAGGCTGTAGGGAGAGTTTTCTTGAAATACTGTATTTTAACCAGGGTTGATGGTTATGTTCTACTACAGTCCAACTGAATTGCATCAATGTATAAATTTCATAAATACAAGCTGTAAAAACTTTAATATGCATACTAACTACAGCATGTCAAAAATCTGAAATAAATTTATTAGCTTGAAAAAAACGAAAGTGTTTTTCTTTCCTTCTTTGAGTTGCTTATTTGGTGGTAGGGAATGATAATTCATTCCATGGTTCCTCAACATTTGTCATATAACAATAGGAGATGAAAGAGTAAAGCAATTTATAATTGTTTTCATGTTTGGGAAGTACTGGAATACAGCAGTGATGAAAGCAAAAACATTAAAATGAACCTACTAAACACATTAACTTAAGAACTCTAGCCTTGCTAATTAAAACCAACAAATTTTTAAATGTGTTTAGGGAGACAACTTTTTTCTTGTTTCAAGTGTGCCTATATTTCTTTTGGTTTTTTTTAAACTCTTCCTGATTTAGATTAGGTACTATATTGTCTTCTGAAATTAAGACTTCTCAGATTTGATAGGGCTATATCTGACTTTTCACTTGTGTACATAAAGCACAATAGTCAATCATATTTTAGCCTAGCAAGTTGTGAAAATCTATTCCTTATGATTAGTTTGTGGCTTTATATATGATGTAAATCTAGAAAGCTGAGTTGAATAACTATGGTTGAGTTAATTTTGTGAACAGATTCTACTTGGGAGCCAGCTATAAAATGTTTTTCTTCCTCTTTATAATTAATTGCTCCAATGTAATACATGGAACAATTCCATCATCCTTTCTGGAGTCCTAGCTAAGTGGAATGTAGAAGCGTCCATTTTAAATGTGATTAAAGTGAATCAAATTACCTCTTTGCCAACTTTATTGCTATCTTTGTACTTTCAGAGATTAAAAAAGGAAGCTTGATTCCAGGAAGGTGTCAGAGAATTCCCAAAATTGCAGATATGATATCTTTTAAGCATGATTAACCAGTCAGTAAAGAAATACAAAGAAAGAGTGTAATCTCAGTAAGCAGTGGATAATAAAACAATATTATAGGGTTTTCCTTTGATAGTTTTTAGTAAACTAGTATAGGATTTTTTTCTGCAATATCATGTCTAATATGGAATAAGTAAATCCCTTTGATTTCAGAGTACTTGTATTTTAGATTTTGGTTCTAGTTTCTATTTTGTGTGAGTGTGTTCAAATCAATGTTGACTCTTGGAAATTTCCTAGAGGAGTCCCTGCAGTTTCCTTGGCAAGATATCAGAAGTGGTTTGCCATTGCCTGCTTCCTATGGTTAAGAGTATGTAACTGACCCAAAGCCATCTAGATAGCTTTATGCCTAAACCAGTACTAGAACTCATAGTCTCCTAATTTCTAGCCTTGTACCTTAATGTTTTCATCAAAATCAGTCTCTAGTGTCTATTATGCTGTGATCATAATCATATTTATAAAATGTGAACCTCTTTAATTATAGTAGAAATTCTATATTGCCTACTTAGGTTTGTGGATATCCTGATATTTAGGAAGTAACTATTTTAACATGCATTAGCCTTTAAGGGTTAGTAAAACTATTCTGTTTAGGGTAATATGATATAAATGACCAAGCTGTTTTTGCTAAGAAAATTTACTTCAGGATATTCTCACTGTTACTGTTAAGAGAAGACTGAGAGATATTAGTAACAGACGGAATATCAAAAGGCAAGGGCTGTGTTGCATTGCCAAGAAAATATCTCTTTTGGGAGCATAGATTTAAATGCATACCAAACATAATTTCATGTACCATTCTCTATAATTATAGAGGCAACAGCAGTTATAAACTCTTAATCTCAGTGTGTGAGATTTCATACTGAAATCTAATTAACTTTTACTCATTTCATATCATGAATTTTGTCAGCTCTGAAAACCTCAGACCAAAAGTATTAGGATCTCTTTAAAAGGCTTTTATGGAATCTTAAATAATTTCTACACCAAGATTTATTTCACAGAAGAGAGATTGTATGTGATCTATTTTGGGGAGGCCCACTCTTTGCTGCTTGATTCCTCTGAGAGCTGTTCTACTGTGAATTGCAAGCCTCTGTTGTTGACCAGTGTAGTGGCCAGAGGGGTGTGTGTCTGCTTAGCTCTAGCAGTTGGGGGACTACAAAAGGAAACTTATTGCCATCACCATTTTCATGTGAGGTATGGCAAGAGGAGCAATGCTAGAAGCAGGGATGAGAGACTGCCAGGCAATTCTTGGTCCTAGATCAGGTGACATTGGTGGAATTAATTGTGGCAAAGTTGATGCACTGAGAATTATGTCCACTGAAGGAAACAGTTGATTATGGATCATTGCGCAGGGAAGAACTGGGGTGTCACCATCAGAGGTTTGGTGGGTAAATTCCATGGACAAGCTGGATCAGGAATTACAGAGTAACTGACCAAGAAAAAGGTAGCGGACCAGATAAGATTAGATTGAAGAAATGGGGAGCTTCTAGAATGTGCTTTCTGGGTGAAATCCAGAAATGCTCTGCAACTTTTGTGGAGTGAAAGAATGGTGGGTGGGGATGATCTCCCAGAGTGGAAGACTTTGATTGGTGATGGTTCTGGATGGCTTGAAAGCCCCTGGGAGATAAGTTTGTGGGGAATACTAGGGAAGGAAGGATAAGTATAGCATATTATTTGGGGTATTAGTGATAACAGTGTTAGCTGACCAAATATATTGATGGCTTGTACCAGGCTAGTCTTGGTTAGTGGTTAAGGTGCTGGCCTACAAATTATACAGACTGTGAGTTCTTAGTCCCACTTTAGGCATGAAAGCCAGCTGGGTGATTCTGGACCAGTCACTCTCTGCCAGCCTAATCTACCTGACAGGGTTGTTGTGAGGAAAACAGGAGGAGGAAAGTATTATGTATGTTTATTCCCTTGCATTATTTATAAAGTAATTAAAGTGAGATTAACATTCATAAATAAATAATAAAAATTCTAGGAGCTGAAGTTCACACAATTTAAAAGTGTTGGGATTGAGAAACACTATTGTGGAAAAGTCATAACTCATTAATAGGGATTCTGATTAACCCATTTGTCTCTCTGCTGCATTGTGGACTTCTCAAGGCAACCAGTACAGGTAGCATCATCGGTGTGCTAATTTAATCAGGAAGACCACTAGAAGTGGCATTATAAGTGGCTGTTCTACAGTTTCGGATTCTATTCCCATAATGATCTGTCAAATTTCAAGTGAAATCACTGAAAGAATTGATTATTGGGATGGCATTGTACTGTGGTTAAGGAAAGGGAAACAACTAAAAAAGAAATAATTTTTTCCCAGCCCCTTTCGTGGTGCAAAACTATGTACAACTTTAAAGACTAAATTAAGCGGGATCTTTATTATGACATTTACAATGGAAGCCCTTTTTCTTAATAATATATGTGCAGTATCCAGTTTTGTGATGATAAGGGAAAGCATTTGGTACCTGCCCTTCATGGACTCAATAAGTACCTCAGATATTGCTTGCCCACTACTATTAAAAATATATTCCTCTATTGAGCCCTAGAGCACCATATCTGCATATAGAAAACACTTCAGCTATGTCACTATATGTTTTTTCCCCTCTTGCTGGTAGGCATGGAAAAATGCACTTCAGTTTAATGAGTTATGCTGTCTGAATTTCCGAACCAGCACTGACTTTCTGACTTTGGAATACAGCTTGACATGCATCTAGCACACACATTTGATATATCCAGCTCTTAAAAGGAATTCTCAGATGCCATTCTCCATTACTGATCCATAGCAGGATTGGCATTTTACATGCATTTTATAAACTCTACTATATTCTGCATAAGAGGCAAATTGCTCTCTGCCTACATATTGTCCATATGGGAATCTATGAGAGAATTAGATGAAAATTATTTTATATTCTTACCACAGTTAGTTGTTAATTATCATTTTTGTATTTGATAGAAATCCCCTACTTTTGCCAACAGCTCAAGTTAAGTTCAATAGATAATGTAATTTAACTTTGAATCCCAACTGCCTTTAATTCAATTTATTCTCTGGGCAAACAATTTAGAGGTGGTATGTTTTAGAAAACAGAAACGTATTTTGTCTAATGTTTTCAGGATACACATTCCATACACTCTGTGAAGTGTCTGTTTTTACTTACAGATATCCAGAAACTAGGTAATAGGATGATTCTACAGCTTGCTGCCAGTACTACCAATGGTAAATTAAATTCCCAATTGGAAATAGTTTTTACTGTTATTAAATTCAAATTATAATACTAACAGGAAGTTTTCCATTAGGAAACAATGTAGGACTCTGATAAGACTATTCTTCCTTCTGATGAACTTTTATTTAATTCTGTTGTTAATTTTTTAGTTAGCAATTATAAGATCCTCATTATTTCAAACATTTATCCCTCAGCCTCGCTACAGCTAAATTTGTTGGGACTATAACTTACTGAGAGTTGTTATTCATATTGGCTAGGAATTCTGAAGATTATCGTTCCAACACATATGGAGTGTGCATAAGTTGTCTTTTGTGCACAGTGCTGGTCATGCATAAGACAATCATATATTTATCCTTGTTGACACTTGCGTTTGCATTAACACTGTTTCCTAATATGACTTTCTCATTGCCCAGAGTAGTACCGGTATTTGAAAAAGCTATAGAGTTACAAGGTGTATAGCATTGGTTTCTGGTTCATGTTGTTGCACTCAAAGATGCTGGCCCCCTTTAATGGCAAGTCACAGGCCTTGATCCTTGGAGTGTAGGTAGCTCCTGCAGCTAGAGCGCCTGGCTCTTGTACACTAGAGCACCAGGCTCTTGTCACAGAGAGCGCGAAAGCTCTTGAATCAGAGAGCGCAAAGTCTCCTATCCCAAACTGATCCTATGTGGATCCCAATCACACCGGGCAGCCAGCCTCAGCCTTCTAGTTTCTAGTTGCTGCAAAGGTAGCTTCTGCTGGCAAGCCCCTATGATCTTCCAGCAGTTCGTTGTGGAATGAATGCTTGCAAACGGCCTGATTTTTGAAAGCTATTTTTGGCGCGCTTTGCTTGCAGTTTAAAATGGCAACGCCGTTTTTCTCCTCAGAATGCCTTGCAAGGCTGTGGTCTTAACCAGGCAGCCAGGGAACAATTCTCCGACTCCACAGCTTCTTGTTACCCAGGGAATGACCCGGCTAGCCCCAAAAATGACCCAGGGAAGATGGAAGGGCAACGGAGGGGGTGGGTGGGAAGAAGAATGTAATGCCGCTGGAGCCCCGGCGGCAATTATCTCACCCAGCAACTCCACCAATGGCAAGGGGGGTCAGTTAGGAGACTCACAGTTCAGAAGAATTTCAACGATGGTCAAAATTAGAGAGTTTAGACAGCAAAAAGAGATAAAGTCCAGGAGATGGGCTTTTAAACGTCCTGTCCGCTGAGGACTGAGTTTTAAAAGCTACCTTCCCTAGCAACAGGGGAGGGATTTCAACTATACAGACTCAGTCCAATCAGCTGAAGGGACAAATTAACCCATTCCTGGAGGCAATCTCAACTCACTATGGAGAATCACTGGAATATAGACAATTTAAAATCTGATATAGTTTCTGATTAATGGCATGGAAAATCTAAGAATATAAGTATAATTGGGAGCAATTTTGCAAATCAAAACATTCATTATTAGTTTTACATTACTTGTCCCTCTGTTCCTCCAACTTTGCCAATTACATAAATAAAAGCTAAATTTTGTTCTAAGGTATTATCTCTGGAATAAATCAATTATCATATTCCATAACGAAGCCTGTTCAAGAAGCTTACTCCTTTTCTTTTTCCATAAGAACTAAGTAAGAACAGTTTAGTACTCATATGAGAACTCAATAGAATTCCTCTCATTAAAATGCAACAATAGAACAAACATGATTATGCTTAAAGGTAGCATGTTAGCAATCAGAAAAATACACTGGTGACAACATTCACAATATTGTAATTTTTACAGCCTTCCTTCACATCTGTTTGCTAGCAAGGTTGAATTAAGAGAAAATGACTATCATAAAGTTTCATACTTGAGCAAGGAACTGAACCCAATATCCTAATGAAAATTCCAGAATTTATCCGAAACGGGGCTCGACACATGTTATAGCATTGTTGATCTTCACTCTTCACTGCAGAACAGCAGAATAGTTTATGAACTTTTTCAATTTTAGGTGACTCGTGCCTAAACCAAAAACATCAATATTTGGTCCTGATCCAGTGAAGCAAGAACTGTTGTAAGGTTATTCTCAAAGGATACAAACAGGAAAAAAGAAGGATATTGGCAGAGGCTGAGCAGAAATACTGGAAAGACCAAACGATGGGCAGGCTGGTAGTTTTTGAGGAAAGAAATTGAGTGTTTTCCCCACTCCCACCATTCTAATAATTCTCTAGATTTTGTTTTGGATAAAACTCATAAAGTGTTTTGGCTTGTGATTCTTTGTATTATGATTGATCAGAGTGGTTTACCAGGATGTGGTATGTCTGTTCAGTGTTCAGAAAAAAAATATGTTATGCATGCATTTACTATAGAAAACGGGGCAGGGTAGGGTAGGGTAGGGTAGGATAGGGGATAGGTAGAAATATAGCAATATAATACTCTATTGTCCAAGTGTGCATGGATACACAAGGGATTAGGCTCCAGTGCATACACTCTCAGTGTACATACAAACAACAAAGTAATATAATCATAAGATACCAATAGGAGAAGGGAATGGAAAAGATGTAAAAGGTAATAGTAATATAGCCATAATATATGGGTAAATATCCTTAGACATAAGAAAGTTATTTGATAGAGAGTAAAAAGAATGAAGAGTAAAAAGCAGAAAGTAGAAAGAGAACCCCTTCAATAGTTTAGGAAGAAACCTTTAATTAAATCATGAACGAAAGAGTTCTAAAGCCAATACATCACAATACCTTCTACTCAAAGAGCAATTTTGAGGCAACCTAACTGTTGACAGTTATTATTACCATAGCTGTGAGAAAAATATCTCATTCTCTATTTCCTCATAATTTCTCTCCATGTTACTGCACAACAATCTTTCTTTATATACAATACTTTAAATTTTAGTAATAAATCACATTTCTTCATTGATCTTTTTATCCCTTACCTAGCCTTGCATTCATTGATCCTGCTCTGTTTTATTTATTCTTTTGAATATCATCTACAGCTGAGACTCAGGCTAATGACATTTGTTATTATTGGTCCCAATTACACTATTGTATCCAATCACAACTATAAATGCAGATGATGAAATATGAATACACTCATGAAGCCTGATCTGCATGGGCCCATTGAGCAAAAAATAAGTAAGGTCTTAAATTTTTTGTCTGCAACTATGACCTCAGTGAAATAAAACATAAGACATTCAATATTTTGATAAAATCGATAACTTTAATTCAGTAGAGATTTTCCCCAGTTACTGGAAACTTAATGTAGTTTAAATGTTCAATTTCCCAGGTTCAACCAGTCTAAACTTCAATTTACTGCAAAAGAAAACTCTGTTACTTTTTACATATATATGTCAGTCATTAAGTCACTGTTCTTAATGAAGCATCTTAAAATATTCATTGTTTCACAGTTGTCAAAAACAGAAGCCAAATGTTAAAGGAAGTCCATAAACTTTGCTTTCTTTCACACTTAGAAGTTACTTTTATTTGTACTTGTATATACCTATACTTCAGTCTTCCAGTGATAGATTCACAACTTTACAGAGTTGTAATTCAATCCTGAGAAGCAGAAACAAAGGAACTTCATATACTCAAATGGAACTTTAAACTGGCTGAAATGGAACACAGGCTGAAATTCTATATTCATCATTATTCTTAAGAACAAACATACTGAATTTCATTTGAAAAAACTTAACCATTAAAAAAAAAATGCTGTGTGCAGTTCATGTTGTACTGGAAAAAAGTGTTGGTAGCAACTCCTGACACTGTCTATATTAAATCAATGAATTAGGATTTCAACTAGGGTTTTTCAAGCAGTTCTAATTAGAGATGCTGGCAATTAAATATGGGTAAAATCATATTACATTCTTATCTTTCTTCTAACTTTTCCTAAAGAATCTAGACATATACAACTTTTATTAAAAAATAATAAACATTTTCTATACTAATTTCATTTATTGCCTGTATCTTTGAACCGAATTCTAAAAATATGCTTACAATGCAGGAGAATAATATGAAAAAACTGACACTAAAAAATAAGTGGTGTACCTGATTATCACCAATCACATGTTTATTGTTTCTCTCCTACAGCTGTATCTTCTGGTTTTGTAACATCAAAGGATTATATCAAAACACAAAAACTGACAGATTTGGAGAATTGGGAGGAACTTACTTGGCTCTGCCAGCTGGCTTGAGGCCCCAATGGTGGAGTATCACACTGGAGACGAATTAAGAGAAAATCCTACTCATCCCCTCCAGATTCGTCTACTCCTTCCCTCCCCATCTTTTAAGTGTAACTTTATATTGGATTGTAATTCTATTTTTATTGTTTATAGAAATATTGATCTTTTATGGTTTCATTGATTTTCATGTTGTATGCCACTCAAGAGTTGCTTTGTAGTTAAATGATTAGTAAACTAATTTAATAAGTAAACAATAACTTTGAAAAGCATATTTTGGTTTGTTTCAAATCAGTCAAATGCTTAAAGAAACAGTTGCAAAATATGTATAATTTTTCTTTGGAGCATTTAAGTATTTATGCACATTATTTTCTGAATAAGTTCTAAAGATCTGAATACTGCAATGTTATGATGCTGTTACATAGATTTGAATTTTTTTTTTCAATATAAAATGTATATAAACATACTCTAATCAAGTGAAGTAATGTTAAATATCATGAACCAACTGTTGGTGAGGAAGGTATTTTGGAAAATGTAATTTTCTTTTTCTAATCCAACAAAATTCTACAGTAAAATAAAGCTGCTTGGCAGAAAGAATAAGTAAGGTATCCATGTATTAATCACTACAGAATTCACAAGAATGAATAATGTTTACCATTGTATAATATAAAGTATGAACTAAAGCAAGTATAAAATAGTAGAGACTAGAAAACATTAATGCTGATTTAAAAATAAGTGCTAATTTTAAATAATATCTGTAAGATAATATATTCTGAGTAGATTTTAATTTTAATAATTATTTTTCCACATTAAAAGCCAAGGAATGTATTCAGTATCATAAATCTATGGACTGAAGTGCTGAAGTCACCATTCTTGGAGTCCTAAATGATTAGCTATTGACCAGTAGGAGTTATTATATGACCAGTTTCATCCTCATGGGGACTCTTCAAGTGTAGATATCCTCCTTTGTTTGTTTGTTTGTACATTCATTCATTCATTTTCATTCATTTTCTTTAAAATCCCACTTTTATTACTTTTTATAAATAACTCAAGATGATGAATGTAATAATCCTTCTATATTCAACTCTTTAATGGGATTTGAACACACAGTCTTTGCACTAGTTGACTATAAGAGGTAGTGTTTTTGAGGCTTGTAGCTTGAGACTCAGACCAACAAAGTTCAGAAAAATCTCTATATGAAAACATATAGAAAAAAAAGGAAAACCTATTTGCATATCTTTCATCTCAGGGACTTTCTGGCTAGCTTGGATTTTGAGCTTTCAAAGCAAAAAAATATTGCTCCTCTTGAAACCATGTTAACAGTAAAAATTATTAGGAAGTATTCTGTTGAAGCATTTTATGAGAAAGGAGCATGCTTTCAATTTTTAGTATGTAAAAATGTAGTATGCCATGATTGACAATTTGTGGGCAATAATAACTGTAGAGATATGTATAGAGTAATTATTTGTCCATGGAAGGTATTTCCTAATTGATTTTTAACCCAGTATTTGGTTTGCACTCCTGGAGGAATGTAGAACATTAATGTACTTATAATTAAGTGGTAGCATTTATCTACCTTTTCTGTAACGTGCTGCGGAAGAAATTATAAGCTTTTTCAATCACAACCTCTAAATAGTGTACAGTATAACTAGTTACAATGAAGTCATCACAAAATAGCAATTACTAATTAGCAAAGCATATAAATTATCAACATCAAAAATGTAACAATTTAACATAAATAATCTAAACTTACTGGACAAAACATTCGAAACTCAGATGTAATAATATTGATATTACAAGAAGTATACACGGAAATAAACTGGTAGCTAATATGTTCCTATAATAAAGATGTAATATAGCAAAACGGATCTCATTGTTAGCAAAATATCAGTTGTATTGTGCACTACCTATTGACTCTCAACTATTTTCAAGGGCAACCCTTCAGAAAGCAAATTATTACAATCCATTGGCAAAGTGACAAGGGCATGAATAACTATTGCTAGTGCATATGTTGCAAGTATGGCCACAACTGATGCATTAGACAAAGCTGTCTGAAATATCTCCTGGGCATCGCTTCTACCTACAATTTCAAGTCAAATCCTAGTAGGAGATTTCAACCTCACCAAGAACTAAAGATTTAACTGTCTTGGAATCAGAAAACTTCTATATTAAGGCCATTCATTTTGCTGGGGTTAAGTCTTCCCCATTCAACTCACAAAACCTCTAAAGGTTTCTGAAACTTTAAAAAAAGTATATTGTACCTTCAATACACAGCAAATTAAAGGTGGAGCCTCATTTTGCATTCACAGCTAAATCCACCATATTCCTCAGCATAACTCTATTTAAGTTGTGCTAGTAAACCTTCAGTTTGTAATTTAAAAAAAGAAAACATGTGCATACATATAGCCTCTTGTAGTACAGAGGTTGACTCTTCAGGTGATCTTACTCCAACCTCCATTAAAGGAAGGGATCAAAAGTAATGTTTTGAGCATCATAATCATATATCTTCCACCATTTCCCAATCTTTGCCAAATGGTCAGATGGTTGCACAATCCCCAACTGCTGATCCTGATAAAGACATCAATGAATCCATACAGTAGATGGAATTTGGTTATTGTCTTTGCTACCCAGTATTTTCATTAAGCACCAGCTTCCTTATTACCGGTAGGTTGTCCATCTCAAGAATAAACCAACTTCTTCTATCAGCTGAGCTCTGTTTGAAATAAATCTGATTTCTTGAATCTTAAATAGTCTGCTTGCCAAAACAATCAATCCAAATATGATACTTCCCATTAAATCAAGGTATCTGCACATTTACATTTAAGGTAATGTAAGCTGCAGAATAGTAATTAAAACAAACTGTTTAGATATTTGGAGCTAAAGCTTCTCAGAATATTCTAGTGTTTATTCTCTATGCAGTAGTTATATAACTCATCATCATAGTGGAATTAGAGTTTACTGTTTTTCAGACACAATTATTAGTAATAGCTTTACTTATAATATCAATAAAGCTGTTGACCACTAGTAAAGCTATTTTTCTCCTATACATTGCTTTAAAAATACCTGCCATTGCATAATGTGTGAGGAAAGCTAAATTAAAACCATCCCTGAGGTAGTATCTCTTATTTGTAGAAGTAAAGATGATTGTGCCATTATAACAGTATTCTCTTTTGAAGCTTTAAGTAACTCTGTTAGCAGCCAAAGGCTTTCAATTATTTACATGAGTAAAAGAAAGTATATTGTAACTAACACACATTCACACAGAGGTACTGTGTGAACATAAAATGTTTGGTTGCCATACATTACCAAAGTTAGGGGATCTATTTTCAACTAGTCTTAATAGGAAAAGGAAAGGAATTCATGGAAACACAGCACACCCTAGTGACAAAAACACACTGCTTTCAACAACATACAAAATGGGAATAAAATGCCAGGACATGGAGGAACTCAAATGATTTGTCTGCTTTCTGCATTTGTGATTCATATTAGACTAACTGTTAATATTACATAAGTCAAAATTAATTAATTTGCTTTGTATAACATATAATCATTCAATCCCAATCAAAAATTGTTATACGATGTTGACATAAAGCAAATGCAAAACTAAAAGCTGTAATACGATACAGATCATATTTCTAAACCTGGGGAAAAAAGAAATATATTAAAGAAGAAATAGGCCATACCTCAAAGGCAAGCAATGTCTTATCAGAAAGTAGAGCCAAGATTCAATGCTGCTGAGCCTGGTTGAGCCTGGGCTTCCTGGTGTGCCATGGCTCTAGGGCTGTTTCTTGGTTACGCTTCTTGCAATATGCCAAGAAACCCAGCTCAGGTGCTAAAAGAAGTAGAAGCAATCAAGAAGCAACTCTAGTACCACAAGAAGCTACAGCCTGGGATACTGCAAGTTACAGAAAGAAGAAGCAAGCAAACAAGAAGCATCCCAAGAATGTGGTGCATCAGGAAGCCCAGTGGCAACCTGGGATGCAGCAAGAAGCAGAAGCAAGCAAGCCAGAAGGAAGAAGCACCCCAAAGCCACAGCACTACAAAGCCTAGCCCAGCCTGTGGCATCATCAAAACAAGCAGAAACAAGCAAGCAAGCAACAAGCAACCCCAAAGACATGGTGTGCCCGGAAACTCTGTCCTAGCAAAGCAAGCAAACAAGCAGAAGCCCCAGAATTGGCACTGCAGGGAGCTAACAAGAAAGCAAGCAAGCAAGCATTAGCCCCAGAGCTGTGGCACACCTGGATGGCCAACCACAGCTTAGCCCAGCATCACAGCCAAAGGGGCTTCTTGTCATGAACAGCGGGGGATGCCTTTTCAACATTAGAAGCAAGAAGATATAGAAAGTCAGCTGGGGTGGCAGAGTGCAAGAGGTCTTTCAGTGTACGGTAGCAAGGACAAAGGCAACTATGGCTTGGGCTGGACTGGGGCAGGTAAGCCTTCCAGGACAATGGCTGTTTCATTTTGTACTGTAGCTCGGGGGCTTCTTACAGCCATAGAGCTATGGTGTGCCAAGAAGCCCCTGAGCCACAGCATGGCAAGCAGCTTCACAGCACAGTTCTGAGGCTGTTTGTTGCCTCACAAGGCAGGGTGCAGGGCAACCAATAGGGCAGAAACTGAGTGACAATAGGCTGGTGGGAGAAGTTAGAGGCAGTCACTTGTTTTACTGAGACTCGGGGCTGGGAGGCACAAATCTGGAATGGCTTGGATTGGGGTTGGCCTCAGCTAACATCTGGTGAACTTTGTTTAATGATTGCCAGGATTTCCGTCACTATACCAGGTGGTTACATAACATCTCACTTTACGATTGCATTATTTAGTAGTAGAAATTCTGCTCCCAATTGTGGTTGTTAGTTGGGTTCTCCTTGTAGAACATTTAAAAATCTACAGCCAAGACAATAACCCTAACATCTTTCTAAATTTACTGCAACTCTGGAAAAAGAAAATAAATTAAATCAAATTTTATCAGAACAAAGTGGTAACTTGTATTATTTGGATGACTGACTTTGTGTTTCACTTCATTTTATTCTCTGTTACCTTAATTGATATAATTAACATAGCAACTTCAGCATAAGATCAGCATGATGAATCCAGAAATAAAACTGAAAAGCAAAACATTTTCAAAATAGCAATACAGAAAAACTGTTTTAATCTTGAAATGTTTATATTAAAATAATTCTAATCTGAATCAACTGCCACCACGAAGAATAATTAGACAAAAAGTAAGTATTACATTCTGACTTTCTAACATTTAATTTTTTTCGTAAAGTGTAGGAAGGATTATAAATCATGCCTTTTGAAGATAATAGAGCTATATCCAAACTTACTTCAGTGGTTTCTTGCTCACACAATGAACCATCCTATTACTCTCCCCATCTTATCCTCTGTGTGCTTCCCAAATTTGCACCAGAAAATACATCAACTTTTCAGAGAAGATCTGAAATGTGAGTGAAAAATCATGCCATGGACTACACAATGCATTATACTGGAAGAACAGCAACTGTAGTATGTCATCACTAGATAAAGATTTTTTTAAAGTTATACCTACATGCATGCCAACAATGCTATTAAGTTCTCACAGAAGCTTATTATGTGCAGAAAGTTATAAATATGTCTCCAATGTTTCTACTCTCCAATATGTAAGCACAGTCATATAACCACATTATTTATATATTCTCACTTCACTTTTATTTTTCTATTTTCTGTGTGACAGAGCCCTCAAATAAATAGCTTGCTGAATTGCTAATGTACTCATGATTTATTTCCCACACAAAAAACAAACAAAAAAGCTAACCAGAGCTACTGGCAACAATAGCAATAAGTGCATACACATGGTCTAAACAATGAAAAAGCACAGCGCTTCACAACTATTTTGGCCAATTTTTATGAACAGCAGGCGTGATGATAACTAGCAGATTCAGTAGACTATCTCCACTAAGCCAGTTTTATTTTTATTTTTTCTTCCAGTTCTGGTTGCTTTGTAAACTTTATGCATGATTCCTGGTATTAGACTGTATTGAATTAAATGAGTCAGCAATTTTACATGATCTACTTCCCATAAACCTGCAAGCAGTTAAATACATCACAGAAATATTGTACAATTTCATATAAGAATTCCAAAATCAGATTTTGAATGGCATGACATAGGTCTTCTAATGCTAACAATCCTGAAAAGTAGTAGCATACTCAGTATGTGAGATTTCAAAATGATAGAAAGGCCATGATGACATACATGCCATTACCAAGCTATTTTGTAACTTTTTAATAATTCGTTTCTGTTGTTGCTTGCAAATTAGATATACATTTCTTGTTTGTAAAGGTAAATACAGCACTGCTTTACAAATTCCCTTAGGTATTTATAAGAGGCACACCAAGCTACCAGTTTCAATATTTTAGTTTTTAAAGAAAATATTAATGTAATGGATCTTTCAAAGTTAACAAAAGAACAAAACTCCAATGTTATCATAATTCAATGCTCCCCATACTACCTCTTATGTTTAGCCTCAGAAAATCTCTTAAACTGGTTACTGCTGGATCATATATATGTAGAGATTAACAACACAATCGCAGCATAAAAAATTAGTCTAGAACTATTAACTTCAGTATAGGCAAAAATGCTTTATGTACAAGGTCAGCAGATTCAACTGTTTCTCTTTTATGGGAAAATTGTTTGTGGCAGAATGATAGACAAAACTACAGTAATACTCTTTCTAAGGCAGGAGTCCTTCTAATGTAACTGGCAATTGTTTCAATACACAAACCCCTCACTGAACATCCACATTCATTTTCATTAGCTGTTATCTTCCAGAGATTCAGTATGCAACAATCCATTACAAATGGTGGAATAACTTCTCTATTTATGTATTTATTGTATTCATAAGCCTCCCTGATTCTATTATGACTCTTGGAGACACACAATATAGCACCAAAACAATATAATATAAAAAATATAAAAACAGCATCCAGGGAAATTTTAAAAAGCAGATGTCTGGAAAAATAACACCACTTCCGATAAGCCATTCATTCCCACTGGGGTTCTGTCACCCACTGCAATGATATGTGGGAATGGTTTGGGGAGATGGGGGTGGGACAGAGGGATGCTGCCTAGGGAATAATCAGGTAAAAGTGGGCATAGCCTACAGCTGAATTACAAGCAGAGAAAGAAACTCAGAAGGGAATCTTTCAAAGTTATCAGGCTGAATAAGGTGGGGGAGGGAGAGATTTTTACTATCAGACTTGCAAGATTGATGTCAGCCTTCCCAGGTAGACCAGACAGAAAACAAGACCAAATTAACTAATTGTATGTTATTGTAAAGCTACATTAACAGCAATATGTGTTCATTCCTACCACTCCTTTTTCTCAATCGATGTTCCTAAAAGATATTCTTCTCTGGCCATCTTTGGAAACTGTTGAACTAATTAATCAGTTAACAATGGGAAAGTTCCCAGCAGTGACCCAATGACTGCCAAAATTTAGAAACCAATTTCCCCTTTGGCTTCTTTAATCATACATATTAATAACACCTTCCAAATACCTAAAGATTGGGATCATGTTGTTTCTGTTCCACTTTTCAAAAAAAAGTAACAGCATTAACTCTTCCAATTATCATCCAAGTAGCCTCCAATATATTACCAGCTGAGCATAGGCACCTTTCTTTCTAGAACAGGGGTGTCAAACTCCTGGCCCGGGGGACGGATGCGTCTTGCACTGCCCACACTGACGCCCGGTTTAGTGAAAGGGAAATACATCATGTGACGCTGCCATGATAACGTGAGTTTGACATCCCTGTTTTAGAAGGTCCAAGATTAAAACAGAAGAATTTTCTACTCAGTAAACAAGTGGACATCAGGTGCAATATGCAACCAATATGCCTTTCTGCAGTTTCTATTAAAGAAATACTCACATGTTTACTCCTACTTCTTATCTGCTGTCTTCACTGATTTAAAACCACCCCTTTGTTTTCATCCCTAGAGAAACACTCTGGTAGAAGCTGTTTCATCCTTCTATAAAGTGGAGATTCCTTATCTAATTAGGATGTTGCATGAAAACACCGTGACACAAATTAGACACGATGGTAGCAGTCACATCTCTGAAGATATCTCAATCCAGAAAAGAATAAAACAGGATTGTATCTCTTTCCCCCCCCACACACACACACACACATTTCAATTTGTATGTACATTCAATAGCTACTGTCCTAAGTAAGGCAAAATTCTACCACCACTATCACCAAAATTTAATAATAGATTACTGGTTGCACTTCTCTGTGCCAATGTTATGGCTGTCCTTTCTCTAACTCAAGTTAGCCTCAAAGGAGTGTATGGCTTCTAGCAGATAACTGTACAGAAGAAAGGCGCACAATAAACTTTTCTAAAACCAAAATTAGAGAACTCTTGAAGGAATTGATATCCTACAATGTCAACTGCACATCAAAGGAGAAGAATAAACTCATTGGCTTCATTCTTCAAATATCTTGGTATAGTATTTCAATACTCAAGAGTCTAGTGCAAGCAAACTAAACCATTTCTGATGAGGCTAACAATAGCACTAAGTCATACTGGTCTTTTTTATATTAGAGGAGAAAAGAACATGCCTGTGGCTATAAAATTGTTTACAGCTAAACCTATTTCCCAGATGTTATATAGCTGTCAGGTATATACATACAGTAACTTAAAGTCCTTGGATATCATTCAGTCCAGATTCCTATCAGTGCTCTTCTGAGTATCTTGTTGAATCAAGAATATGCAGCAGTCCATTTGGAAATCAGGATGATACCCCTGTAAACTAGGTCCTACATAGACTGGCTTTATTTTTTACTCAAACTCCATTTTTCTAGTGATTTATTGGTTGCCATGATCCTTCTTAATAATTTTTCCTTTCCTTAGACAGAGTAATATATACCAGTGTGGCTCCCCAAGCGCAGTCCTCCTGGTCACAGTGAGTCCAAGAAGTAGAGGAGCAATAAAGCAGTAGCTATTTGACACCTTTCAGGTAGAAGAGGACAAATTAGGACAGGAGCATTGGCAATAAATAAAGAGGGAACTTTAACTAATTACCTATTCAGTATCACCTACCTAATGCACTACACAGTTTGCTTCCCCTAGCGTTCTTTAATGTTTTGCCCTCTGCAATTTTGGAGGAATGGTATAATAATATCTCTTTTGCAGAGCGAACCTGCAGGAACCTGAAAGCCTTGCCCATCCATTTCTAACATCAGCTTTTATAGCAATTTGCAACTCCACTTACCAATAGTAGTGTCACTCGTTCTGGGGATGAGTTCTTTTGATTCCTACTGCTAGACAACATCCCTAAACATCACTGGGAATGTAGCAAAAATGTTTTCAGCCCCTCAATACTCATCCTATTCAACCCAGAACACTCAAGAAAACCTCTAATCCTTTTCAGTATAAATATGTTCTTTATCATATGTGAATAATGTATTGAAGAACAAATATTTAAGACCACACGTAGTTGGTTTTTCTGCCTATGACAATTTAAAATCAAGAATGATAACTTTTCAAAAGCATCCTCCCAATATAGTATTTCATTTTTTTGGCACTGCTGCAATATTTAAATAAATTGGTTTAGCCTAATATTATTGGGTGTGCTTCTGAATTAATTTCCTTCTGGAAAGCTACAAGTAGACAATTTTAACTATATGATAAATTATGTTGCCAAATGAAATGGATTCGTAATCAGAGATAGGCTGTCAGATCAATTTCAGATTTAAATTCCTCTTTTCCCTTCACCTGTTCATTAAGCTTCAGATGCATAGCAATCTTAGTGACTGATTATGCATTAACAAGCTGCTCATACAGGGAGGCGTAACTTAGTAAACAGACATATTCATTTAAACAAAATTGAGAGTTAATATATTCAGTTCACAATTCAACATATAAACACCCCTAAAGTTTAATTTTTGGCTTGACTGGAAAGTAATAGTTCATACAATTACGATGCAACAAATCAGAAACTTTCTGAAGGTCAAACGAAACTAAGAAAAAAGTCAAACAATTAAATGTTCTGCTCCATGCAATTTAGAAAAATAATTTATATTTTAGTGGGTGTTTCTTATATTATCTTATTCCTGCTCTTTTATTTAAGTTCAGTTTTTAAACATCTACCGAAATATTGAAAAGATGCAGAAAAGAGCAACTGAGATTATCAAAATGCTGGAGTAAGTCCCTTTTGAAGAATGAGATAGGAAGAAAAAAGTGCAGTTTAAAAAAAAAATAGAAATATGATAAATTATTCAAGTTGTGGGGAGAAATTGATAGAAAAGGGCTTTCTCTGAAATTATTAGAACCTAAGATCATACACTGGAACAGAGTTTTGGAAAACATAAGATAGATACTTCTTCACATAATGTACAATAGACAGGGCAAGAGGCTATTGTAAGATGTAGAGATGGTCATTAAACTTCAGTTTTAAAAGAGTGGTTATATTAATAGATGTTAAGAATATAATGTACAACTTCCAGTAACTGAAATAGTCTAACAGCAGGTGGCAGCATGTAACCAGCTTTAACGTATCTTGGAAAAAAACTAGGCAGAGTTGGATGTGGTTAGCAGTTACATAAAAAAACTTTATTATAGAAGTGAACCATGGTGAATCATGCCAGAAAAACTGAGAAATAGAAACTTCAGTTTTTCTTTTTCTAGATCTGGACCATATCAATTCTGAGCAGCTTTCCAGCCATTTTCTAGCACTGAGTCATTCATAAGAAGTGGTTTCTAGTGTTCTAATCAGATACCATACAAGTTTAATAAAAATATGATTGGTCACACAATCAACCCAATACTTAAGACTGGATCTGGCATTTTTATCCATCTATCAAAATCTTCCCAATAACCTAGGGTAACATTGTAGGGTAAAAAAGTATTCCAAGAAAAGATGTCTTTTGCAAATGACTGATGGTAATTTTGTCTATGCTGATGGTGTTCAAGTAGTGCTCAAGTTGTTTTGGGATTGCACCCAAGGAACCTATCACTATGGGTACTATCTTTGCTTTCTTTTGCCTGTCGTTCTGCTTTCATTGGCAGGTCTTTGGTTGTTTGTTTGTTTTTTTGTGCGATTTTTCTCAAGTTTTCTCAAAATCTTATAGTCTGCCTTCTCTATGGACTGCCATGTCAACTAAACAGACTTTGTTTTGTCTTTCTTATCAATAATTGTTAAGTCTGAGTGCTATGTGGCAGTTGCTTATCTGTTTGAATTCTAAAGCTCCAAAGCACTTTAGCTTCTTCATTTTCTATTATTTTGTGTATTCTGTGGCCCCACCAGTTCTTGCTGAAAGGCAAATAGTATTTCTTGCAGATATTCCAATGTACTTTGTCATGCCAATGTTTGTAGTCAAACTGTGCAATCTTCTTGTAGCAGCTAATCAGCTGATCCACTCTTCAGCTTCTTTGCAGAAGCGTCACTTGCTGTCTGTTGCTGTCTTCTCAATTTTGCATTTAGCAATAGCAATAGCACTTAAACATATATACCGCTTCACAGTGATTTACAGAGCTCTCTAAATGGTTTACAGCATTGGCATATTGCCCCCAACAATCTGGCTCATCATTTTACTGACCTTGGAAGGATGGAAGGATGAGTCAACCTTGAGCCAGTGAGACTTGAACTGCCAAACTGCTGGCAGCCGGCAATCAGCAGAAGTAGCCTGCAGTACTGCATTCTAAACACTGCGCCACCACGGCTCTTTATATGCATTTGTTGTTAAGGCTTGGTCTTGTGCAGCAACCAGAATTAGCCCCTTGGTCTCTTTCTTCAATTTCCCTGCTCTTAGACATCGCCAGGTTATTATGTGCTTTTCCTATTATTTGGCGTAGCACCCTGTCCAAGGTCATAAAGCATTCAACTTATTGACATTTAGAAAGCTGTGAAGACTTGACTATTTCAGAAAGTGTTCAGGAACTGATTGAATGGTGAGTTCCCACCCTGATGTAGGTTAGGTGAGTATTTTTTACTGAGAAGGACATTCTTAAATGGGATGGATGTGGAATTAATACCGTGTTTCCCCGAAAATACGACCTGTCCCG
>JANHFT010004101.1:172093-183349 GCA_032467955.1 Pseudoxenodon macrops
GTTCTTCATATGTTTTAGCCTCCAGTCCCCTAATCATCTTTGTTGCTCTTCTCTGCACTCTTTCTAGAATCTCAATGTCTTTTTTACACTGTGGCAGCTATACATACCCAATTCCAGCAACCATTCTTTACGTGTTTTACCTTCCAGTCCCCTATTAATCTTTTGCACCCTTACATAATTATGTTAAGCCCATCCCAAAGAAACATGTAGTATTTTTGATACAGAATATGTAGACAACACTAAAATATTTTAAGATGGCATTTTCGCGAACACTCATTTTATGTTAACACTCTTATATTTTTATTTGTTTGTTTCAGCCCAATATTTGCCCAACTCTGTAGTGAGTCTAGGCTGCTTACAGATAAAAATTAAATGAAAACAAAATACAGCAAGAAAAGAAGACTTTTTTTTAAAACCACCATATGCTTGTTTGGGGTTTGTTCCTTATTCCTTGTTTTTGTTTGGCCTATTTTCGTGATTATAACCATTCTAACCAACAGTTGAAATCAGTTCAGGAAGAAAAAACACACAGTACCAGTCAATTTTCACTTAATGACTTTCTTATTGCCTCCCATTTTATTTTTAGTACTGAGAAGATAGTCTTAAAAGCTTTAAATTGCTTTACTTTATTGTTATTTCAATCATGCAAGTCATTTCATTCTATCAGAAAAAAAGAATGTTTTGTTTGTTAGAGAAAGTTATTTATTCAGTTCCTTGACCTGCCTCTTAAACTTTCTTTGTGAGTGTTCAGAGCACAGAAATAAACTTATGGAAGAATTAAGACTTAGCTATGTACCTTTAATTCCCGCTCAAGCACAGCAATCATAGTATGTTTCTTTGTTTTCGGTGCCCTGATGGTGACTACATTTTATAGAAGTTAAGCAGACAAGTGCTATCAATCTACCACACTGTCTTAGATTTAATTTATGCCAGCCTGCTTGGAAGAAAGAGATGGCAAACTACTTCCACATTATTGCCAAGAGATTTCATGGTTATTTCCATGTAATCAAGAGATATCCAACTCATAGTAAGGAACCCGTTACATTTCTATTACTAGAGAGAAAGAGAGTCAAATTTCATCCTCCCCCCCTAATGGACTAGAACATTTTACCAATGTTCTCTGCCTAATAGGTTTTATATTAATAACATTGCTTTAGAGTTTGATCATAAAATAGAGCAATGCTTGATGATAACAATTGAGTAATTTCTCTTTATAAAATAGATAAAATCTCCTCTCCACTCAATGTGGATTCTGTGAATTGCAAGTGATAAAAGATGGTCTCCTTTGCATAAATGAGTTGAATTCTACCAATTACTGATCAAAACTATCATATAGATTACAATCGTACTTTATGAAGTAGATTATTTTTCATGTAATGACAAATTCTGTTGAAAGTTTACAACATAAATAGAATTTAATCACTCTGCCGTAAGTTTTCAGAAATCAAATAAGATGTTTGAGGTTTTTATGGATTTAAGTGGAATTGAATTTTATA
This sequence comes from Pseudoxenodon macrops, assembly GCA_032467955.1. Taxonomy (NCBI): domain Eukaryota; kingdom Metazoa; phylum Chordata; class Lepidosauria; order Squamata; family Pseudoxenodontidae; genus Pseudoxenodon; species Pseudoxenodon macrops. Next base: position 173,590 of record JANHFT010004101.1, read on the forward strand.
GAGAGAGAGACAATAAGTCAATTCTATTCCCTATCAGAAGGCCCATCTTGATAAGAAACTATTAAGATTATGAGATCATCCGACAACCTTAAACAGGTTCTCACCTTCTGATTCGGAGGTCTCCTTGTTGGCACATGAAAGAGGTCCTCTTCCTGAGTTGCTTCCAATCCGTGAAATACACTTATAGGAAATAAACTCAATCCCACTTTTTGACTCTTTACACAATCTCTTAGGGATAATCATAAAGGTATTCACTGATTTATATTTCAAGTGTTTGTTTTTATGTATTTTATTGTCTTTAGCTGACTTCAAATCCCTATAGATAAAACAGTAGAATATAAATAATTTAAAATACCCGTGTGGGACGTATGTTTACATTTCCCCAAGATTCTTCAAAAGACAGTGATTCTGAAAGGTCTCTTGTCATCATTTCAAAACTATAGACAATGTGCAGATACAAAATAAAATCATCATCATCTTTTTCTTCATCATCTTTATCCCTTCCATGTATTTGTTTTCCAGGCAATGCGTTTGCCAGAGTTAAAATTGGAGATTATTATTTCTATGGCTTTGGAACAACAAAAGATTATGTTTCAGCAGTAACTTATTATACTCTTGCTGCAAACCAACTCAGCGCTGAAGCCATGTTTAATCTGGCATACATGCATGAGCATGGTTTAGGGGTTCCTCAGGTAAAGTAACCTATCATTAAGGTTGTTTCAAACACTAATGTTAATATTTATTGTAAATATTCCAGTTAAATAATACAAAACAAAACAATTTTAGTGCAATATGATGCGCTTTAATCAGTTGAGAACCAACTGGCTATTTTCGTAAGTTAAAATGTTAATGATAACTTGTTGACTATAGAAAATATAAAGCATTAAGAAATAAGTGTACCATGACATTTCAGTTATAGAATACTAATTAGTAGATTGTAAAGTGCAAATTTATTTTATTTGATCATGGAGAACTGAAAATTCAGAAAAATCCTTCCCCCACTAATGCGTTGAACTCTGATCTTCATCATTTTCAGCCAGTGCTTTTTGGCCATTTTAGCTGGGAATTATGGAAACTATAGAGATGTCCAGTATTTGTCCAGTATTTTGGAAGACTGCTATTTGAGAAAAGGCTTAAGACCAGCCTACAACATTTTACAGCATACTCCACAAGTGAATAGGCATCATATCCAGACTTGGACAAGTTATTTTAGCCCATTCCTGGCACTATAGTGAAGTGAGATACAATTCAAGACTTTTTCATGATGCCTAAAATGTGTTGCCTAAGTATAGTGTTTCATTTACCAAAGACAAATTCCTTGTGTGTCCAATCACATTTGGCCAATAAAGAATTCTATTCTATTCTATTCTATTCTATTCTATTCTATTCTAGTGTTTCATTCTGTGTAGAAACAGTTTTATCTCCCAGACAGGAATCACTATTTTGTATCCTGAGAGTGTAAAGAATGGACATTAGCAATGGGAAAGCCATCACACAAATGAGAACCTCAGTTGTAGGGCTTTGGCTCTTGATTTCTTTATCTAAGCCATGTCTAGAAAATAATGATAGAATTCAAGTAAGTAATGACTCATAACTAGAACCGTCTGCTGTCTGATGTTTTTCAACATGAAACATGTTAAGGTCTTTGGTTTATATCCAATAGTGACTCTTCAGGACACTCAAAAAAAATGACCCTAAAAAGCTCTACAATTATGTTCTTTCTAGAAAATACATTGCATATGTCTATATAGAAGTAAAACCTGACTAAGATTAGTTGCGGTTTCCAGTTGCTGTATTTTACCAAAGCAGTTTGCTATTTTTAGAAATTATTTTTTTATGTTTAGGATATACATTTAGCTAGAAGATGGTATGACTTGGCAGCGGAAACCACCCCAGATGCTGTCATGCCAGTGTTACTAGCATATGTAAAACTCGAGACTATGCATGTGCTTACATATCTGCCACTTCTCAATGTAAGTCTGGTTTATATAAACTCTAACATTCTAATATATAGATATATGTGTGTGTGTGTGTATATTAACAAAAGAGTCCATAGACATCATGATCTCTGGAATGTTATAAAATTTATTGTACTAAGCTTTCGTTAGCCCCTGCTAATATCGTCAGAGTGTTTTAAAATCCATTGAAATCAACCATGCATTTATACTTTTTCAATCAACTTCGTCATTGCGCGCGTGATGGGTCCACCTCCCTGCCTCCTACCTGTAATTATCCCATTTGCTTCTATTATGCCGATTAATGGTGGTGCGGCTCCTGTTATCTCTTTAACTAGGTTATATATATATGTCATTTAGTGAATGTCCAGATCATTGAAGCCCAGGTCTAGTAGTCTTAGCTTTTTCAGAATACTCTGTTTATGAAACAGCTGTTGCTTTACATTTATAAGACTTGTGGTTTTTAAAGCTAGGTTGCTATTAAACAAATGATGGTGGTTATTTTAAATGTTAAGTGTCCAAACTGAGATATACTGCAAATAACATTGCCACCACAGATAACAAAACTGCAGATAATCTCAAAAATGTATTTGGCATATATGCAAACATCCACCAGCTGTGTTGAATGTGTAAAAACCAAACTGAAACCTACAGATACGCGAAAACCTTTCCTAGGCATACTAAGGCTGCAAATGATAGCAAAAGCACGAGAAAACTGCATTCCAAATCTGTATGGCTGTGGCTGTATGATTACTGCATTACTACCTACTCATACAGTACTAACAGAAATTCATTGTTTACTAATAAAAAATCACTGAACAATATTAGGGAAATATGCACATTTGTTTTTAATATTAATATGGCCTCTCGTGTTAGTGTATTAGATTACTCACCATGTAAAGTTGATAGACTGTTAGACATTATTGTTTAATATTAAACCAATGTGTCAGATTGTTGTCAAAACAGCAAGCAATGATGCCTTTACTGTTTCCGTTAGATGCCCAATAAAAAGAAAGGCAAGGAAGGAAGTTGACATTTATACTAGATTAAGCTGAAGGGGATCATATGAAGGATCCAGCAAGGCTTTAACAATTCATTAACACCTTTAATTAATAAATGCATTTGGGGTGTTAAAGGAAAACAAAAAAAAACCTGAGATTATTGTTAGCATAAGCAATAGCTTCAAGAAAGATGGCTAGGATGTAAAAGCAGCAAGGATGGTGTCAATGTCAGTGGCAGATTACACAGTATATAAAAATGATTACAGGGGAAGAGAATATTATCAAATTCATATTGCAAAAATTGACTTTAACACATTTCTTCATCTGTGTTTCATGTGTAGATTTGTTTTTATGGTTTGTAGACCATGATTTATCTAGTGCATTGGGCAATGTTCCTAAGCATGGTTTAACAAACCATGACTTTGTATTACTCTAAGCCAGGGGTCACCAACCTTAAACACTCAAAGAGCCACAAAGGAAGCCCCCTGCTCTATTCTGGAGCCGACCAGTTCCCCAACCATAAAGTCTGCTACTAGTGCGGTGTCCTTTTCCCTTTACCTGTCCTAACCGAAAGCCTTATCAATTGTGGAGCCAAATGGAAAACTTGTCCCTTGCCATACAGTCTCCTCCTGGCCACCCCCAACCGTAAGCTCCTCTCAAAATTGTGATGCCGACCAGTGACAGGGAGCCGCAGCAGAGGGATGAAAGAGCCACATGCAGCTCCAGAGCCGTGGGTTGCTGACCCCTGCCCTAAGCCAGGATTGGAAAGATATTTGTGGAGTCACTGGAGTGGTTCATACATCAATTTGTTATGTACAGTATATTGATCTTTCCCTCCTGGAAATTGGTGGGCGGGAAGCAGTTGCAGGAGAGGTCCTTTCTTACAACCCAAGATTTGACAGTTTCTTTGTAGCACAGAAAGGAACAATCACTAACTGTGGGTGACGATGCATACAAAGTAAAAGGATGATGCACTTCAAAAGAGCTTGAACATAGTTGAAATTTAAATGCCCAGGGGATGGGCAGAGTCAGCATGAAAAATTACAGTTATTTCATTATTATGGTATATACATAATCATGGAAGTTGGAAGAGAGGTAGGCATTTGAAAAAGAAAACAAGGAAAAATGGTACAAAGAAGAAGCTGCAGCAGTCTAGTAAAAATATGAAATTGCAGCCAGGATTTTAGTGAAAAGAATAAAAAAGGAGTACGGTATATCTTGAAAAAAAGAGAAAAAGAAAGAAAGGTATTACAACCAAATAGTTTTGGGAGGAAAATTAAGAATAAATTCCAGAACCTCTAAATCAGTGCAATCAAGGGCATAATGGAGATATTAAAATGCTTCTGGAAAGATATTACACTGCAATCCTAGCATGATTTACACAAAAGGAAGACTTACTGAGGCCAATGGGAATATATATTCTCAGCAAAAGATTGCATTTAACCAGTTAACCAGTCAGAAATATATATTGCTGGGTTTCCACAGCAGAGGTAGATTCCTACCAGTTCTATCCAGTTCCTTCGGTGTCTCCGTGGACATCGCCATTTTGGATTTTGCTTCTGCGTATGTGCAGAAGCTAAAATTTGTTTCTGCGCATGCACAGAAGCTGTTTTTTGATTGCTGCTCATGTGCTTTGCATGCACACTCAGGGCGTAACCCTGAGTGAACCAGCAATAAGAAGATTCAGAAGCCACCTCTGTTCCACAGTACCAGTAAAGTAAATTGTAGTGGCCAAAAGGGGGTGGGTGTGTGTGTGTACAAAAGATATCCATAAGAAGCACTTTTTGTACATATATATATGTATATGTAAGTTTTTTCTTTCCTTCTCTTCAACAGCTTACTGCAGTCTGGAAACTGACAGCATTTGATGGTTTGCTAAGAGTACATTGGGATCTGTTTATGATTCTATTCCTGTTTACATTAGTGATATTGTTACAAGCCAATCAGCAAAACTGAATAGTATTAGTTCATAGTTTTGATTATCTAAACTGATTTTAAATTCTAATTTTCTAAAGCCTTTGTTTAATAAGAAATTAAAGCATAATAAAAGACTTTTAACAGTGTCAAACTCCTCTTTTCATCCTACTGTATAAACTGAAGTATATTCAGAAATTTTGCTTGAAAGCCACATGATTCAAACACAAGGTGATGTTTTTCCTTCCTTAGGTATTTAGCACAAATACATCTTCATAAAAGTTTATCAACTTTGCATGCAATATTTTCTTATATACATTTTTAGCTTATGTCTTCCAATTGCTTTGGCAGAAACATCTTTTAAACTCTGAAATTAAATAACTTGTCTTTTGAAAATACCTCTTTAAGTTTATTTTAGTCTATAAAGTTAAAAGTAGTACTCTGGTCCTGAAATTCAACAGTAAGATTTAACCCACTAAGTAGGACAGAAAATATTCTTCCTGAATTCCTGAAGCATTGCTGTTAGTTCAAAACTGGGTCAAGTAGGTCATGATGATCTGAACTGTTGACTGGATTCACCATCACACTGAGCTAGTACTAAACAGATCTCATTATGCCTTACTATATACCACATGAGCCCAGTCACTAGATGTATATACTAGCCTTCTAGATTGGCTTTCATGGGTTGGGTTTCACACATGTTAAGTTAAAATAAGGTGGTCTAGTTGGCAGTTCGGTGTATTGTGCAATCCCTGGCAATTGGATTAATTAAACAGAATGAAATAAAATCTAGGTGAACAATTTGTCTAGTAGCTGAAAAAAACACATTTGAAATTGTGTGGAGACAGTTCTGTAGTGTCAGAGAAAAAGTCTGCCATTTCTGCAAGTTTGCAAAAGTGAACAGCTTAGGCCTCAGAAGTACCAAGAGAAATAGGCTGTGTTCTTTCCTCTTTTTGTAACAAGTAGCCTGAAATTTTTGTACCAATGATTGATATCTATGGGTAAAACCAAAAACTATTCAAGTTTAATCTGCTATTACTAGATGGTGGAAAACAAAGATCAAATCAGATGAAAAACACTCCGGTCAAAAGGCAGATCTGAGAAGATCTTAAACCTAGGATGATTTCATGAATTCATGAAAAGGATCGATGGAATGGATATTCCCATTTTGTCCTGTTTCAGATTCTAATTTCTGTTATGGATTCTACATTTATCCAAATAAATCAAACCATATACACAAATGTTTATGGTCCTACTTGCCTGTCTTGGTAGATAATACAATATATATAGATCAAATGTCCAGATGATTCTTTTACGAGATATACCATTTGAAAGCTCACCAAACTTTCTCTCTACCCTATATATGCTGAATAAAATTAATGTCTATCTTGTGCTTTTTAGTTTCTCAGGACTGAGCTGACTTTTTTCTCCCCCAGTGATTCATTGCTCCTTTCCTTTCTTTCCTTTCCCAAGGCCAGTTCTGCATTGTTTCACACTAATGGAATGATTTTGTTTTCATTACATGCTTAATCCAGTCAATCCCTAACTCAAATCAGATCTTATGATGAGTAGTTCTTTTTAGTACATAGTCACAGGCTCAGTACTCACTATAATATTCAAGGAATAAGTAGCAGTGGTTGGCAAAAATAAGGGAAAAACAAGAAGGAAACTTGCAAGCTCCACGATACACAAGAACTCCCATTCACCCTGGGGGTCTGTCTTGTTGACATTCTTCCTTTTAGCAGCTCCCTTCGTGCTCCCTCTTTGCATCACCCTGACATTCGGACTGGAAATGGCTCATGACGAGATAAACATGCTTATGCTCTTAACAAGGAAAACAAAATTTTGATAGGGGAGCTAAGCATTCCCACTGCAATGTAATTCTTGCAGCCAGAAACACTAAAGTCCATTCCCCCTAGACGCCCTGTCATCTACACCTGGCTGACATGCAGAAGGCCCAAAGAGCTTTGTTTATTTAATATGTGGGAGTGCATGGAGATATTTTTAGAAAGAGACCCTACTGTGGCTAGTTCCCCATTTGATTTCATTGCCGACTCTCTCATTCTAGCATGTTAATGCATCTTCTTTTTAACCTTGGCTTCCTGAACAAGTCACAGGAGTTGAGTTCCTGTTGCATTCTGCTCTAAATCATAATCTTCAACCTAGAATAGCTTGGCTTACAAAGCGCTGCTAAGCCACAACCAGATAAATCACACTGTGATTTAATAAACCTGTGAGTTAGACTTCCGGTGGTGACGTCATGCTGTAGCAGAGGGAGCGACCGGGGCTCCACTCGTTTTTTATCCTAATTTCCATGATTTTGAAGCTCTCACGGGCCAGTCGAATCCTGGAGGGATCAATGGAATAGAGGGGTATCCTCGGAGTTTCAATGGTGATGTGCAAGGTCTCGTTGAATGAGAGGAGGCTCTCAAATCAGGCACGGAAGAAATTGGGCATTAATGAACATCCAGAGCCGTGATGTTCCAACTGTTCGAGTAGGAAGAGGAAAGTGAGAAACAGCTTGAAGGATCAGTAAGAAGAGGATATAAGTGACAGAAAGAAAAAACTCTCAAAGATTGTAGAAGCTACGGGAGATAGGAGCGGTGAAGAAAGTCTCCTGGAAGGAGAAAAAAGCGGTGATCCGGTGGTGGGAGCAGAGTTTTAAGAACTGTCAAATACTGAAAAGTAAAGAAAGGTGGGAGAGGCGGGAGTGAAACAACAGAGCTGGGTGCTGAACTGAACATTTGACTGAGGCTTTTCCCCCCCTTTTTTTTTTACTGATAACTGGATTAAAGAGAAATAAGGTGCAAGTTGGAAGAAGTTTGGATTGAGAGAAAACTATAGTGACTGGGACATTTTGAAATAGGACAACATCTTGGATTTCAGAACGAGTAGAAGCTTGATATATTATTAGCTGCCAAGAGTTACTGGTGGACTGGTGTGGATTAATGTGATATACATATACATAGTTATATATTTAGCATACTCATATATACATTTACTTTATAATTTATATTTACTTTATATTTTATTATTGCATTTAATATATCTTAATCTTAATATTTTACTGCATTTAACAAGAAATACATTGCAACAATTGCTAGATATATCATATATCATATATCATATATTCTATTATAAATATAACTTTTTCTGTTCTTTCGCTCTCTTTCTTTCCTTTCTTTTTTCCACGTTTTCTTTCTCTTCCTTCATTTATCAAACATTATTAATATAATTAGCATTTATGTAAAATACAAATATATTAAAGCTAGTAAGGTAATTTGAAGAATAGAGATATAACTATAAAGATCTTGATCTGATATTAGAGAAAAAAGAAATTTAGTTAGTTAGTTAGAAGTAATTCAATAACTAATTGATTAGGTAAAGGTATTAGGAATTCAAAGTAATTAATTGATCTAAATATAAAATAGTGATATTGGGGAGACCTAGATTATAATTATAAATTGTTATTTATAAGGGAAGGAATTTTTGTAGAACTGAAATTGTTTCTAAGATAGAGACTGAAAGAGGGGGAGGGAAGAAAAGTGGTGGATATACAATATTGTGGATTTAAAAAAAAAGAATATTAAAATGATGAGTACCACCACCACAGTTACAAAAATAGGGGAGGAAAACCAATCTTGACGATAGCCTCCCCTTCAGGACCTCGCTCAGTGGAGAGCATGCTGGGAGGCGAGAAATCAGGTTCCACTCTGAACCTGCAGAATGTGCAATCCACTTTAGCAGCAATCCAAGAGACGATGATGAAGATGCAGGAGGTAATGGCAAAAAATCATGAGGACATTAAAAATGATATGGGAGAAGTGAAAGGAGAGATACATAAGTTAGATGACAGAATTGGCACAATGCAGGAAGCGATATTAAAGAATGAACAGAAGATAAAAACAAGTAGGAAAAAATTAGATACAACAGAAAGTAGAATGATAGCAGCAAATAAAAACTTAGAAGAGACCATAATAAATTTAGAGATGGAAAAATCAATGTTCTATGTCAGATTTCAAAATATAGTTGAAAATAAAGAAGAATTACCAAAATTGATGGTAGAACTCTTAGTGGAACCCCTGCATAAAACCATATAAGAAGTGGAAAATGAGATAGATGAAGTCTACAGGATCCATACAAATTACACATGGCGGCATTAACTCCCGAGAGAGGTCCATGTAAGATTTGTGAGAAAAAAAACCAGAGATGAAATATATAGTAAAACAAGAAAGAACCCTCTGGTCTACAAAGGCAAAGATCTTATAACCCTAAAACAGATACTAAGAAGAATAAGGGAACAATAAAGAGGGTATCACTTTTTATCATCACAACTACTAAGATATAATATTATGTTCAGATGGCTTATCCCAGAGGGGATGCTAATAACGTGGCAAGAAAAGAAATTTCGTATCGACTCTCTGGGCAAAGCAAAGGAGTTTTATTATCATTATATAAGTGAAGAAGATGAACAAGATAGCAGAGAGGAAGCAGAAAAAAAAGCCAGGAAAAACAGATATCAGAGGAAAAGATTTCAGATCAAGAGATGAGAGACAAAAAGGAAACAGAATGATAGGAGAGAGAAGGAGCTAGGACAAGAACACAAATCAAGACAAGAACAAGGAAAGGACCAAAACCCATATATAAGTAAAAAGATGGAAGATGAAATAAGGATGCTAACATTAAACATCAATGGCATCAACTCATCAGTGAAAAGAAAACAAACACTAACAAGGCTTCAAAGACAAAATATGGATATTATCAGCTTGCAGGAAATACACATTAAAGAAAAACATAGTAATATCTTAAAATGTCCCAAACTAGGAAAATTGTATTTGGTGTTAACACAGAAAAAGAAAAAAGTAATACCTAGCAGTATATATTAAAGAC
>JANHFT010004101.1:183449-196997 GCA_032467955.1 Pseudoxenodon macrops
AAAGGGTGAAAAATAGCTCAATGGGCAAAAAGGAAGTCCCGTTGGGCCATTTCCCGCCCTCTGGAGGGCAAAAAATGGCCCAATGGGGAGGGAGCGCATGGGGGGGGGTTGTGTGCTGGCACGTGTGCGCACACCACCATTTTTGGCACGCAAGAAGAAAGAGGTTCGCCATCACTGTTCTAGATACGTGAGAGAGAAAATTGAAAGAAAATGGTTGCAACCAAGAAATCTTTATTATTTTGGCTGGCATATGAATGTCACCAGGGTGATGCCTCTGTGTACATCATATTGTACATCATATTCCACAGATGTCATTGTGCAATGATACATTTCTCTAACGATAGCATAATGCATGTGATGTTATTGTGGCTTGTAATAGTTACCTATGGGATAACCATACAAACAGAAGCTGACTATTCCTTTATTCTTAGCATATGCCTACTGTATACCATTACATTTCATCTCAACTCTTCACTGGTGGGCCTTGGGATCCTGGCCAACAATCTTAAATCCTACAAGGATGTGGCCTGGCATAATGGAATTACATGGCTTTCCTTTCATCCAACAGCCCACTACATAACAGAGGGCTTATTATCTCACAGAAGCTACAAGAATTGCAGCAGTCAGAATTAGACCTTCCAGGAATCATAGGAGCAACTATCCAAGTCTCTTTGCCATCATTCATTTATTCTTTTATTGAATAGTCGAACCTCTCATATTTTCACATAGGCAGGTAATATCTATCACACTATCATTTATCTGGATGTAGCCAGATCAAATTGGCAATTTTGCTATTACCATCTGCATATAAAAATACAGCCACTGACAGGGTAAACAGAAATATAGTCTCCACCCCCCTTTTTTTTCTAGGCACCGAAGTAGTTTTGAGGAAAATTTCATTTGTTTGTCAAAGTTAAATGATAACTCTTAAATATCCAACAGGCTATGTACAATTTGTATTACTATATCTCATGTCAAAGGTTTTTTTTGCCTGGAATAAGTTCATTTATTTTTCTCAGATCTCCAAGTGATGCTGTTGCAGAACCTCTCTGAGCTGGTTGTGCCTGAAAAGGAGAAAGAAGTTGTCATTTTAAATATTAAGAACCAAATATTAAGTAAAATAAATAGTTTTAGTTTTGTTTTTTTTAAAGTCAACATAAAAACCTTAATGCACACTCTTATTTAGCCACCCTACCTATTACAAGGAAGGTAAATATTACCTGTGATTTGTGGAATTTCCATCCTATCATATAATATATCTGAAACGTTGCTGGTATTGTCCCATCATTATTTCCATACAATTCTGTAAAAAGAAATATTTTGCATTTATTTCATTGCAGCAGCAAGAAATACAGCAGAAACCCACCCAATGTATTATAAAATAAGTGGTTTATATCCAATTCAAGGCAGCTTGATGCTTCCAATGTATTGGTTCAACTCCCTGTGCCAGCAAATTTATCAACTATAAGGAACTATCAAAAGAGAACACAAGGGAATTCAATGGGTTCATTGGAACCACACCAGCCCTCTTGGCCTAAATTCCTCTCCCTTGGCAGACTGTGAGAAGAATCAACAAAGAATGATAACTTTATATCATAACTATGTTTTTCTGACTGAAGCTTTCCATTCTCTCTTTAGTATTAGGGCCAGATGTGGATTACACATCTGTGTTGGAATGGTAGGTTCAATGGTGCTTAAAGATTTGTGAACCATTTTTAATGTTCAATATTTCTGCATAAATGTGACTTAAAACCTGATTTGTTCACCACACAAGTCCTAAAGCTGATAAATAAAACCCTATTAAACAAATGAGTACAAAATGTTATATTTGCTCATTTATTTACTGAGGAAAATTATCCAAAGCTACATATTTGTGTGTGGTAAAAAAATGTGAGATGTTTTTACAGGTAGTCTTTGACTTACAACTGTTTTTTTAACGATGGTTTGAAGTCACGACAGACTTAGACAAAGTGACATACAAGCTGACCTCAAAGTTATGACTGTTACACCAACCCATGGTCATACGATTGCAATTTGGGAACTTGAGAACTAGCTTGCATTTACAACAGTTGCAACAAGTTGTGGTCACAGGTTCACAATTTGCAATCTTCCCAGCCAGCTTCTGACAAGTACCAGTAAATCTCAATTGGGGAAATTGGATTTGCAACCGTATTAAAATGGTCATAAAATCGTGTTCTGTCAGGTAAATGACTTGTTTAGAAACCACATTACTTAGTCATCAAAATTATGGTCTCCAATTGTGGTCAGCTACACCAGCTACAGAAAGCAAACTTTTTCACAATCTTTTAAGCACCACAGAAAATATGGTTGGACTGAAAATTGCATGAAATGAGCAAGCTTGAAAATATAGAGCGATAAAATCTACCTTCATGTGATAATGATGAGTTACTTCAGGGCTTCCCAACCTCCAGTCCGCGGCCTTGTGGTGGACCGCAACCTGTTCGAAACTGAGTCGTGGAGGTAATGGGCAAGTGCATGTGTGAGAAGCTGACTTTGTGAAAATGGAGTGCTGGGGTGAAATTTCCCCTCTCCCTCTCTCCCCCTCACCAATTCTGCCGGTCCATTGAGAAAGGTTGGAGTCTGCTGTGTTACTTAATAGAAAGCTCATACCCTTATATATTGCTGCAGCTGCCAGCATGGTCGCTCTATGTATCATAGGTTTCCTGTTCCAACAGCAATTACTTTCTCCCATACCTAAAAACAGTTTTAGGCTTTAAAAGAAGATACAGCACACACCATCAGTTAAATATTATTTCAGCAATATGAATAGGATCAGATGAGCGCAAACGTTTTAAAATAACACCAAAGATCTTATTTCTGCTTACTCAAAGACAAATTTATCCATCAACAATAAGGTTATATGTAGGACTGCAGCCCCAGTAAATAGTCCTTAGCCCAGAAATTTCCTTATAAACTTATATACACTAAGATTAATGAACACAGTGAAAACTGGGATCTATACAAAATAAAAAGTACAATTAATATGATTTGCCAGTAAACAATTTTCTATGAAAATGTCTTCAGAACACGTGCAGCATAAAACTTCCAATATATACATATACCTTCCTTCTACAACAGAACAATGCTTTATATGTCACCTGGGAGATAAACCCCACTAAATTCAGTGGAATTTATTTCCAGCTAATTGTGCTTAAAACTGCTACCTATGTTTCTCTTTAATGTACAGATTAATCAAGACAGTTACAACCCAGCTTGCAAAGCATTTCCTTCAGCTATTTAAGGGAAGAAAAGATGTAAGAATTCAGTGTGGTTGAAAATTACTCTGGTGAATCAAGTCTGAGCAGAAATGAAAAGCTAGTTTACTTGATGTATGGTGATAGCTCTGTTGTATTAATATATATATATACATACCTACATACACACACATACACACACACACACAAAATGCCTATTGGAATGCATGGGTCACTGCTATGGCTTATTTATTTTAAAAATCACTCTGGCACACCCTAGGTCAGAGGTCAGTATCTTTTGAGGGAAGGGACAGCATATACTGGTAGCTTTTTCAACTCTGTTTTTCGAGGAAGGAAGGGTGGTCCTAACAGTGCCATGGTGTGGTGCTGCAGGGTGCAACTTTTGGGGAGCACACATGCAATGCTGTGATGCCTGGAGAAAATAAACAGGGCTTATGTCCCAATGATACTTTTGTCATTTGACACCCCCCCTGCCCCCTTTTCCTTTGCCATCCCCCTCCAGATGCGGCCATAAGGTGGTTAGCAGGGAGAAAGGGAGTTGTGGCCTCTAAGAGATAAATTGCTATAATTCTCATTTTGAAAACCCTCCCCAAACTTTGAGGATGTCCCAAAATAATACCTACTCCCTAGAGGTGGGTTCCTACCGTTTCTATCCGTCTCTATACAGTTAGGTAGTAATGCCATGGTGACGTCACGGAGCCGGTTCTGTCGGTGACTCCGTGGGCACCGCCATCTTGGATTTTGCTTCTGCACATGCGCAGAAGCTACTTCTTGACTGCCGCGTGTGCTCTCACTCGTGTGCTCAAGGCGCAACCCTGAGCGAACCGGCAGTAAGAAGATTCAGAACCCACCTCTGCTACCCCAAATTTAACCACTTTAGTATTAACCTCTTTGGCATGATTTCAGAATTTACCACCTATTTTAAAAATGTGAGCATAAGTTAAACACAATATGCAGAACTGTATACTATCAATCTTAACAGGATATGAAAAAGTAGACTGCAAGGGTAAATTACATTATGCATCTCTAAGTCTTGAAATATATATTACTTCTATATTTATATACTTTTCATTAATTTCTTCTGAAAGAGTGTACTCATTCTCATCAATATACTTCACAGTTCAATAATAAAGTAATAAACCCTAATTTATTTCTCCAAATGAAGTCAAATCACTTTGGTAGCTCACTGTTTAAAAAAAAAAGAAACCTGGAACTTGCCTTGTAGATCAGCCATAACTTCAAACATTCCTGGATAGTTAACTTGGATTTCATCTGAATCCTGGAAATAGTAAATAGATTTTTGACAATCCCCAAAACAAAACATATTAACTTTAAAAATGGGACCTTAGAAATAAATAAATGAGGTCAAACCCAATATTGCTAATTACATTTTTTCCATCCTACATACCTGCATATCATAGAATACTTTTTATAAAATTGAACTGGAGAAGCACCTATCAATAAAATGGTAACACTGCACATTGACAGAAGAATAATCTGTTTGGATATGAAAAAAAACTATAACAAACCCCAACAAACGATAGTTTTACTTATAGAAAGAGTAGTAGTCCAGCAAGCTACTTAAACAGAAACCTGAGGCAATAGCTAGGAGAGAGACACTGGGCTTATATACCATGCTAAGCCTTATCATGGTTTGATTGGCTATTGTGGTTGGTAAATCAAAGACTGGGATTTGGTGTTGTGTGTAAACTTGGACAATGTAGTTCATTTGACAAGCTATGGCTTATTGAAATGTGTTGCTGCAAATCATCCCCTCCCCTGCTTTTTTTCAGTCCCCGAGATTGTAAGGTCAACCCAACTTCCCCTCTGCTAGGGACTTGAAGCAGCTCAGGAGTTCATAACCACAAAAACAACTACAGGCCTGACCAACTTATTAAGAGTATGATGTACATGAAAGGTCATGGAGTAGAACTAGCTTCTAATCTGGACAGACACAAACCAATTGGGAAATGGGGGAGGGGATATTACATTTCACCACTTCTCATATAGGTTATTTTCTTACTATCATTTCAATTTATATGCTGCCAAATCCCCAACAATTCTAAGCAATTGCAATAAAAAATAAATAAAAAGTGACTTCTGACCGTTTTTCACACTTAGGACTGTTGCAGTATCCTCACAATTCAGATTCTTGGCAACTGATTCATATTTATGACAGTTGCAGTGTCCCAGGGGTCACGTGTAATCATCTTTTGTGACCTTATGACATGCAAAATTAATGGGGAAGCCAGATACACTTAACAACCATGTTATTAACAACTGCACTTATGGCAAGAAAGGTAGTAAAATGGGGTAAAAGTCACCTAACAAATGTCTCATTTAATAACATTTGGGCTCAGTTATGGTCTTAAGTCGAGGACTGCTTTTATATTGCTTCCAGTTTATGGTCTGGTTCTTATGTCTGCTTGGCATAAGGCATACACTACAACTTAAAAGATTTCTTTCGGTCAAAGCAAGATAACAAGTAGTGATTAACATCTGTTGTAGTTTTCTGGAATGTTCCTTTCTTGTAATGGATAATTACCACTGTCAGTGTGTTGAAGCCAGCTCTTCCCAGTAGATGTCCTAGGTCACTCACAGCTGTAAAAGGAGACACATGTGGAGAAAATCCACCTTCTCTTTCTAGTTCTGCTAGTTGCAAAGAGCAGCGAAGCTCAAAGAGTGTGTCTCCCCCAAACATAGAACCAATAAATACTCCATCAGGTTTAAGGACTCTGTGTACCTAAAATAAATCATAATTAAACCAGGCATTAATAAAGATCTAATATATCCTTGCCTACATTTTGATGGTAAGGTCTTACTTCAGAGTAAACTCCATCAATCTCATTGTAATGCAGCATGCCATGGAAAGTCACTGTACAATAGTTGGACCTACTTCATTCTTAAATTCCACAAAATCTCATTGGACATGTAACAGAAGAAATATTTAACCAATGCATTTGCAGAAATTAGTAGAATTGGAGTAAAAAAAAAATTGCACTTCTGTTGTTGCTGCTGCTGCTGCTACTGCTAGTAGCTGTCAGAAGAGCAACCTTTTCCTTCCCATCTGGTAATCAATTGGTAGCAAAGAAAAGAATGTGGGCCATCTGGGTTCTTTAGAGTGACCACGGTTACATGTGGGTTATGGATTACCGAATTCTGCCCTGGACTGAATTTTATCCACTTTTCTGTATTAACCGTGAGCAGGTGAGTACATTATAGGTAGACTGACTTTGCAGGTAGTCCTTGACTTATAACTGTTTGTTTGTTTGTTTGAAATGACAACCTTGAAAAAGTGACCTACAAGCTGTCCTTGAAGTTACAACTGTCATACTACACCTGTGGTCATGTGATTGCAATTTGGATGCTTGACAACCAGCTTACATTTATGATGGTTGTAGTGTCTTGTGGTCATGTAACCACAATTTGCAACCTTTCCAGTCGGATCCAACAAGCAAATTCAATTAGGGAAGTCGGATTCGCTTAATGACTTAGCAACCATGTGATTCACTTAACAACTGCGGTGATTTGCTTAACAACCATGGTAAAAATGGTTGTAAAATCAGATCTGAACACTTGATTACTTGCTTAACGACTGCTTTGCTTAGTAACTGAAATTCTGGTCCAAATTGTAGTCGTAAGTCAAGGACTACGTGTATAGAAAGTATACAAAATATTATAGGTCAACCTGATTTCTTTTGGAAATAAACTCAAGGAGGGTACTTTACTCCAC
This sequence comes from Pseudoxenodon macrops, assembly GCA_032467955.1. Taxonomy (NCBI): domain Eukaryota; kingdom Metazoa; phylum Chordata; class Lepidosauria; order Squamata; family Pseudoxenodontidae; genus Pseudoxenodon; species Pseudoxenodon macrops. The sequence continues at coordinate 190,419 of JANHFT010004101.1, forward strand.
CCCTTTCAGTTTTTCTTTGCTTTTGTCAACTCACACTCAATGTATTATAGCTATTAGCCATACACAATTCTTGCTGAGTTTAGGATGCCTGCTTTGACAATTTTGTTGTTGCTTTAGAAATATACTGATGTAGTTTCCTTGGCAACTGTAAGGATGTAGCTTATTACTGCCACCTTCTGGGATGTCATTTCAATCTCTCAGTCTAGTCTCGTCTTCTTGTCTCTCTCTCATCACAGAACCAACTGGGCTTGAACCAGCTTTGCTTCTGAGCCCAAGCAAAGTCATTCAGGAGCTGCCATCTATCTGTTAACATGAAGTGTTATTGTCTCCATTATATCAATACTTTATAGGGAGGGGACAGGAGTACTTACTTCATGCAAGGCTTTGGGAAGATCATTGACCCAATGCAAACTAAAAAGTAATTACAATAGAAAGCAAGTTAATAGAAGGCAAAAAAAACCTCTCTCACACGTGTAAATTTTAGATGGCAAACTCCGACAGGCATATTGGCACAAGAAAAATATACCATACCAGAGCTGTATTTACATAATATACCAAAAGAATGACCTTAAGTAACATAAACGTATGTGGCATCATTTCTGCTGTGCATTTCACCTGAAATTTCAGTTTCATTGTATTTTGCAAATTCAAAACAGGCTCCATTTTGGATCCCTTTAACTTAAATGCATAGTGATGTAGAGACTAATATTCAAACCTTCCTCATTTTTTACTGCAGATAATACACTGCATTTCCTCAAACAGTGTTCTGTAAAGGCTGTAGGAGTACATGTAATAAAGTCAATTTTCTTCATATTAATCTTCTGGCCTCTCAATTATAAATTACACTCACCAAGCTTGTTCTTGTAGCAGGCCAGATATTGTAGAAGATGACCAGGCTGAGCCCAAGGAAAGGGTCAAACGCGTCATCAGTCATGAGTCCCTGCGCCCCCACAAGAGACCTAAGCTCAGCCTACCTTGAATTCCTTCTTAACTCCCACTTATTTCCTTTGCCCATTAACAGTTCAGATTCTTGTTGAGGGCCTAAGCTTGCAATGAATCTTTATACTCATTTGAACTGCCCGAATCTCTTGATTTCCCTGGTTCTTGACAGATATTATACTAATACACAAAACTGCAACCTCAGGAACAGTTTTAGAACCTAAGGCTCCCAATTACAAAAATCACTATTCTCATTATAAATGTTTCTGTCTACTTTAATTCAATTGTTAATTACCTCAGACTGCTGACAATAAGATTAAATGTGTTTTCTTTGAAAGGAAGAAATTCTTCATCCGCTATGATATTGACTCTTGGTATTTCTGAATCTATTGTGTTCTTCTAAATCGGATTAGAAGAAAAATAATTTAGGACTCCAGTTAAGAAAATTCAGTAGCACGAGTTAATATCTGACAAACAGCATGCAAATCTTACCAGAGCATTTTCAGCTACATCTGATTGAAAAAGCCTTTCAACAACATCCTGAAAGAAAAATAGGTGGTAAATAATTCACAGTTATTTTATTGATTTTATTTAGGAAACTTAGTTAAGTTTGTTTGACCAGTCAGAAGAAAAATAAGAGTAGTGTGTTGTATGTGATAAGGCTGTTTCTTCGCTAAAGGATAATATTGTATATATGCCCCATTAAACTATTTATTTGCGTTCGTTATTGTGTTAAAATAATACTTCTGAATCATTGTATTTTAAATAATTGATTTATGGAACTACAGTCTAAAACTACCCAAAAGCATTTTGGAAAAGCAGGTATTTGGGGAATCAAAGCATGCTCGAAACTACAGACCTCTATTTATTTATCTGAGGAAAGCCATTTTAATTAGTTGAAAGAGGCTTCTGATCAGACATAGAAAACACAATTAGGATTCTCTGCCGGCCTCAGAAAACCCCATGTATTCTAAGTAATGGCAATTAATTCCAACCTTCTGCATAATTACTTAAAAATCCAACTGAACCAATGAGGCTTACTTCTTTGTGACCATACACTATATCAAAAAGCTGAGACTATAAGACACAAAATGATTAAACAGGAGTGACATTTGTTACATCTTATTTTGAGCATGCAACATAGGCTTGACTGATTGCTTAGTTCAGTTGTCTGATTCAAATTTACAAGGTTAGGCAGGTTCCCACAACATATTAACTCATAATGTGATCTGTCTAGCTGTAGCTTCATGCGTTGTAGAAACCCAAGCATTCTGGTTTATAACCCATGGTTTATTATTTTGATGTATTGTGTAAATCAGCCAAATGTGATTTCAATAGAAGATAATATTATTATTGTTCTTTATTAAGCAATCCACAATCTAACAGGCTGTACTGCATGAATAGAACCAAACTGCAAAAAAGAAAAAAGAAAAAAAAAGGCTTAATACCTTGTTTAAATACTGAGCAATGTAGCTTCGCCCGCACCCAAGGTCCAAGGCAAGGGGAAATGTCCTTAAGAATAAAAAATAAGTCAGGGGTTGGCAACCTTAAACACTCAAAGAGCCACAAAGGTTCTAACCGGAAGTCCTCCGTTAAATTCTGGAGCCAACCTGAAGTCCGGTTCCCCACCCCATCTCACCCAGAGACTCCTCCTAGCACAGCATCCTTTTTTTCCTCTGCTGACCTGAAGTCCAGTTCCCTCATCATAGAGTCTTCTCCTAGCACGGTGTCCTTTTTCCTCTACCTGTCCTAACCGAAAGCCCTATCAATTGTGGAGCCGATTGGCGACAGGGAGCCGCAGCAGAGGGGTGAAAGAGCCACATGCAGCTCCAGAGCTGCAGGTTGCCGACCCCTGATCTCAGTTGTATGAATAGACAGAGATTCCAATTAAATAGAAACACAGACAAAGATGTATTTTGTCATGTCTCCACGAACAACCTGAGCCAACACTATTTTTTATAGGAAAGGAGATGTGAGGTTTTAATTACTGACTGTACCTTTGGTTACTTCAATCAAACATGCCAGCAATGGTTTTATAGTTCTTTTCAGCTTCATAAGAATCAAAACGTTGTTTTCTTTTGGTGCATTAGATCTCTTTTGATGGGGGCATGATTCACTTCTATAATCCTGTGTCAAGAAGACCATGTTCTGAGAGTGGTAACCAAAGTATATAAATGTACAGGAAAAGCCCCTCAAATCCACATCTGGTTGACTCAACTGAGTCAAATGACCTGATTATCCTAGAATTTCACATAATTTTAAAACATTGCCTCAATATTTACAATACAGGCTTGAGGCAGTGCATGTTTGTGCTGTATGCTGTTCGTTTAATCAGGATCTTTTTATCTTACAGACAGCTCTGATTGCACTGTAGATCACAATACTTCAAGATTATAGATAATACTAAAGAGTTCACAATTTTTTCCCTCCTGTTCCCATATCTGCAAATAGACCTGTCTACCATTTAAGAGGCGGGGCTTTAAGGTAGGTGAGGGATATCTGACCAAACTTCTGTACTGACAAGATAAAATGTAAAGAAGTTCAAGAAACAAACAAAATAGAATAACTTTACATTATACATATAAATAAAATGTATATTATACAGACAAGGCACCACGTTTTGTAGAGAAATACAAGATAAAATCTTACTTGGCTATGTCAAACACACGATCGGCCATCCTACCACCAACCTAGAATACAGAAAAAAATATCTATTAAAAGATAGTTACTGGAGGCTTTCAAGAGGAGACTGGACAGCCATTTGTCGGTAAAGGGTCTCCTGCTCAAGCAGAGGGTGGGACTAGCTGGCCTCCAAAGTCCTTTCCAATTTTGTTATTGTATATTCTGTATTCTAGTTTTGCTATTTTTTTGCAATCTTAATATTTGGCATAGGATTTGGGGAAAATGTTGAAACTATTACAGAATTCACACTTTGGGCCAAGTCACAGCATTAATGCTACTAGACGTACACTGTAATAATCCAGATGACCACTAGAGTTAATATGTTCTACTCTTTGCTGCCATCATGTGGTTAAAAAAAGGTTTGTATCCTAGTTCTGATAATTCTAATAATGGAAATGGTCCATAGTACAGTGATACCTTGGTACTCAACTGCTTTGAAATTCATCAAATTTGATACCCAATGCAGTTTGAAACTAAAATTGTCTTCTAGTACTCTTTGTTTGTTTGGTATTCAACACATAAGCTAGAACTTGTCGGTGTCGGCTACATTGTGACTCACTATATAATTCCTTATGGGAAAACATTGTTTGGTACTCAATAGTTTTTGGTTCCCATCGCTGCTCCCAGAACCAATTAACAATGTGCACTAAAGTATCACTGTACTATGTGGCATGAATTCACACCAGCAGTTTTGTTAAATTGTAAATCACAAATTTCAATTTAATGCAATGTGTGAATAACCGGACTGAAATTTACTCAACATCATACCAAGGATGAACAAATTGTGGCATCTAATCAAATAAATAGCAATTTATAAACATTTTTGGTATCAGTTTATTAATTTTAAGGTATCTTTTGTTTTTTGGTGGAATTGTGTGTTTTTCAGTGTCATCAATACTTTGAGTTAGTGTTGACTCATGGCAATTAATTGCCTGTAGTTTTCTTGGCAAGGCTTTTCAGAAGTGGTTTGCCTTTGCCTCTTTCCTAGGGCTGAGCGTGAATGACTGGCCCAAGGTTAGCCAGCTGGCCTTGTGCCTAAGACAGCAATAGAAATCAAATTCTCCAGGTTTCTAGTCTGGTGCCTTAACCAACTGTAAGTAATTCTTGTCTTACATCTACAATGGGGACCAGTCTCTCCGTTGCTAAGCAAGGCCGTTGAGTTGTGCCCAATTTTACTATTTTGCCTTAGTTGTTAAATGAATCATAAATACATATGGCAGTTGCCAAGCTCCTGAATTTTAATCACATGACTTTGGGAATGATGATATGGTCATCTCATAGATCACTTTTTTCAATGCCTTTGTAACTTTGAATGATCACTAAACAAATGCTTGTAAGACAAGGACTACTTGTCTAGGACACTGGCTGCTTTTGTTCTTTGTTTTTTTCATTTTAAAGTTACACAAAACTAAAGAGTACATCTCAATCACCAAAGGAAGGTCAAAATCAAAACGACCTTGAATCTAATCCCAGCAATTTACTTACTTAACTTTATGGGGGTGATTAACCCACAGAGAGTATTGGTATTCAAATATTCAAATGTCCCAAACTAAATCGACAATGTCAGAATAGTTAAGACAAGTATATACAGACCAAAAAAAATGGCTAAAAGGTTTGACGAAATAAAAATAGGCTGAAAGGTTTGCTCAGGCTCCACATATATCTCCAGCAATTTATCCTCATATAAGGTTTTCAAGACATGCCATTACAGTATAATATATTCTTTACTGCCCGAAGGATCTTAACAATATTGGATGTTTTTTTTTTAAAGGCACTGGATGCAATCTCGGCAATACAATGCAATGCAATGGAGGCTAGATTGCTTGGGGTTATTCTCTGACAACAGAACCGTAAAGTATTTTCAATACTTTCCAAGCAAGAATAGGGAGCGTCCTGTCCTTTCGCCCCTTTGCCTCTACCTCTTCCCGCAGGTATTCGCAGCGCTCCGCGTGAGGCTGCCCGGCTGCCCAATTCTTTTGCTTCCTCTTCATTTGCCGGTCGAAAGGGCTGAGGGCTCCAGGGCCCGTGGCGGGACGAGACCCCACAGCCCCGGGCGCCAAAGGGGCGAAGCGGCGACGAAACCAAAGCCCGCCTGGTGTGGCTCTCGCCGCGGCTGACTGCAGACGGCAAAAGCACGATGCCCGTAGAAACGCCTTCGCTTCCATTGCTCCGCCGGCGCCAGCTTTGCAAAGACTTCTAGAGCTAGAAAATAAGAGAACAACAAACGCCTGTAGGGTTCGCAATAGCACGCTAACTTGGAGGTAGAGGAAGAAGGCAAACCTATTTGAAATATTGACTTATTTATACTGCATATTTCAGTAGCAGAAACAGTCGTGTTTGTTTGTTTTTAAAATAAATCTGAGAGGGAAATTTCTTAACTTAGGGGTCTGGACTAGAAGACCCCCAACGCCCCTTCCAGCTTATTCTATTTTATTCTAAAAGTAAAGATAGACCCAGCTTGAATTGCTTGAAAAGGACAGGTGGGAAAAGCATAATAAACTCTCACTCCTGAATGCACCCCACCAGCTTCTTTTTATGGCTCTAGGCTATTTCAGTCCACTGGGATGATCCTTTGAAAAGTAGAGAGGCTAAAATCAATACACTTGAATAGACTTTTGTGCAAGATTGCTAGGTAGTGTACAAGCTTTCTTGACCCAGCAAGTGGATTAAAATTTGGAAAGGATGGGAAGCAATATGGCAGAAAAAAAGCAGTAAGTGCCTGTATCAGTTACAGACAGGTGAAGTTAGCACTCTCCCCCCTACTAGAGGAATGAAATATCCTAGGAATAGGATATATTAAGGCAGAATATTGTATTTCCCTGGATGACAGAAAATGAGAAACATGTTTTTAAAGACAAAACAGCTTCCTGCAACTCCCTGCCCCCTTCAGTTCCAGGGTAATGGGATTAAGTCATGGCCCTCAGGACATGATAGGATTATCACTCTACCCATCTTGCA
>JANHFT010004101.1:231888-242406 GCA_032467955.1 Pseudoxenodon macrops
AACCCCCCACGCACACTGCACTGCACTGCACATTTGCCTCCCCCCCCCTCCATTGGGCCCTTTTTCACCCTCCAGAGGCTTCAGGAAAGTCTCTGGAGGGCGAAAAACGGCCCAACGGGCAAAGCGGAAGTTTGGGAATAGACTTCCGGTTTGTCTGTTTGGCCACTTTTCACCCTCCAGAGCCTTCAGGTAAGCCTCCTAAAAGCCTCCGGAGGGTGAAAAACGGCTGAAAATGAAGGCTGAAAATCAGCTGTGCCCTCAGAGATGGCTCCGCCTGCCACCTGTGGCACACATGCCATAGGTTCGCCATCACTGGTTTCGGCAGACCCTACCTTTTATTTGAACTGCAGCACACGAAGGTGGAATGCTGACCTTTCTCCATCTCAATTGAATCTGAATATTCTCTTCACACACACACACACACATACCGTATTTTTCGGACTATAAGATGCACCGGTGTATAAGACGCACCAAAATTTCAAAGAGGTAAGTAAGAAAAAAAAACTTTTCATCCTCCCTGGCTCCAGGAGCAGAGTCTGCAGGGCCCCCAAACCCTCTGTGTACCCTGTTTTTTGCAAAAAACGGGCCTGTTTTTCATCCATTTTTGTAAAAAACGATGCACAGATGGTTTGGGAGGTCTGCAGACTGCTTCTGAGGGCTGGGGGAAGGCAAAAACGTGCCTGTTTTTCGCAAAAATGGTATGCAGGGGTGGGGCTTCAGGAGGCCAAAATTGCTGTATTTGGTGTATAAGATACACCAACATTTCCACCCTCTGTTAGGGGGGGGAAAAGGTGCGTCTTATACTCCGAAAAAGACGGTATATATATATATTGATTTTAACTCTACTGAATATATGTAGCCTCAGAAGAGAGGAACAAGACAAATGGCTATAATACAATTTGGCTTGAAATACGTGCTTGAATCGTACCTTTGACAGCACACAACTGACCGCTTGGGTATTTCATTCTAAAAGCATTGGCTTATGGAAACTCCTAGGGAAGATTTAATCATTTGGATCTGATATATGAGCATGCTGGAGGAACCACAGGTATTTGGACTTATCCAACCCGGGACTTAGTTGGAACATTTTCATGGCAGAGTTTCTACTGTCTTCATTTGAGGAAATGCATAAAACACACATGGTTTACAGTCTGTCTGCCATAAAAATAGTTTGCTTCCCCAAGAGCATTTAAAGTTATTGTTTGGAGCCCTGCTCTCTCACACTATTGATTTCCTCCCTGTCCTTCTCTATTAAAGACACAACCAACTATACTACAGTCAACAACGATAAAAGAACGATTATAACAATGCAAGTTGTCAAAAACCCGAGAAAAGTAATCTACAAAAGTAATATGTTGCCTTAAAACAATTGTTGCCAGTGTGAAGGTCAGCCCAGCTAGGGCCAGAAATATTTGTCTTGAAAACCTATTCCAAATTTTAGGTGCTACTAGACAACTTGGGAGCGGGGGGGAGCTGGAAGCTGAAGTCATATATTCAAAGAATACTCAGGCACACCTAGAGTTTAAGGGTAACTCCAGACCAATCCCTGTTCTTGCAATCTTTCATTTTTAATCTAGTCTTCAGTTGAACAGTTGTTACAGGAATGATGACACTTTGAATTTATGGGTACTTTTGCAAAATGGTTGTCACTGACTATTAGCAAATAGATACTAGAGATGCATAGCCAATTACATTAAAGATCTAAATAGCAGTTTGGATCTCTTGATGATTTTAAAGAACACTTCAGCTGTACCTTCTATCACACAGCTTTTGTATAATGCTTCCCACTATTTCCATGAGACATTGTCCTCTTTTGGGATTGTTGGGTATACTCCCAAACAAAGCACTAAGTTGCAACCAGAAATCATTTTCAAGAAACTTTTGGAGTCAATCTGAGGCCTAGCAGCAGTCTTGGAAATAAATATAATGCTCAAAATTGAAGTCTATATATCTAGAGACTGACTGGCTGTTTTGCAATATCACAGCTTTCTAGTTCTTTCATTAAAATGTTTATTTTAATATAAAAAAAAACCTGGTGGTGCCAAGAGAGTTCTCCACAGAAGCATCAAGAATTTATATTAATTGGGAGAAGGCGTGGCCAATATCCCAGTGAAGGACGTGCTTTTTGGGTGCTCCCGAAAAGCCATCAATCCTCAGCTGATTTGGGGGTCCTCGTGACCCTAAGCTGTCCTGGAGGGACAGTGGAGTACAGGGGCACGGGCTGGCATGAACAGGGAAACAGCAATTTTATATTTATTATGAAAGTTTAAAGGTATTAATATTATTTAATAAGGTATAAAGAAGAAATAGGGAATAGATATGAGAAATGTAATGTGATTGCATTAGATTTATAGGGATTGTTAAATATCATGGTTATGTATGAAAAGAAAATCTGAAAAGAAAGTGGATAAATAAGATAAACTGGGAAAAAGGAGGAGGATGGCCGAAACGGTGAAGAAAAGAAGAAAATTGGAGTTAAATAAGATGTAATGAGGTATAAAAGAGGAGGTGGAAAACACTTTGCTCATAAAGAATAGGTGAAAGGAGGAATGTAAAAATGCAGGTAATTAGGAAAAAAGGTAAAATAGAATAAACAGAGAGAAATGATTCAAACTGAAGATGATTACCATCAATAAAATTGATATTATTGATTTGTTAATTTGAGTAAACTTGATGGAGAAATGGAATTAATAATGGAACAAATATGATATTATATATGTTATGTAGTTGTAAAAATATGAACATATACTCTGACAGCAGAATTTGTAAGTTGTATATGTGTATGGCGTAAAGATTCAAAATTAAAAAACTTTTTAAATAAAAAATAAGAATTTTATATTAATTAAATTACTTTATAAATGATCTGTGTTCTTGAATCTCTTCCTGGTCCATGTTTGAGAAGTGGTTTGGGTGAAACTTGACAAAAACATTTCTGTCTGTAATCCTGATTATTACCACCACTAGATTTATTATAGAGCTGATATTTCCTCCTGACCTAGGGCTTTTATACATTTTTTGCAGGTAACATAAAGTAATATTTTTTGGGATGTGTTGTCATCCTGAAAAACTAGAAGACATAAAGAATTTATGGTCTAACATAGCAATAGCACTTAGACATATATACCGCTTTACAGTGCTTTATAGCCCCCCTCTAAGAGGTTTACAGCATCAGCATATTGCCCCCAACAATTTGGATCTTCATTTTACCACCTCGGAAGGATGGATGAGTCAACCTTGAGCTTGGTGACATTTGAACTGCCAAATTGCAAGCAGACGGCAGTCAGCAGAAGTAGCCTGCAGTATTGCACTCTAACCACTGCGCCACCATGGCTCATGTCTTCCTCAGGATCATAATGAGCCGATTTGGTGAGATATGAATGAGCAATAAACTGTAAGTCAAGACTGGGAATTTTATACCTGTGGGCCATATCTGGCCCTTCAGCTGTCCCTTTCCGGCCTGCAGCGTTGGCAATGGAGTGGCGGCCCTCCACAGCAGTCAGAGTTTCTTATGCAAACCCATGAGAAAAGTAATTGCCCAACCCAGTTGTAAGTTATTTCACTCATAATGTAATGAATGGAATTTGCACACTCATTCCCCTTGAGGCATTAGAATAGTATCTAGAAGGTTAGCGGAGAAAGTGTTTTTATTTAAGCAACAAATATTTCTACTTATTAAATTTGGAAAGAAAAGAATCATATCTCAACCCACAGTTTACTTCAATTGCTTTTTCGTTTTCCTTGCCCAGAGTATAAGTATCGTTGAAATCAAGTAGAATGCAGAAGATAAATGACGGTTGTCCAAATTGTCCTTTTTCCCTATGTCTTTTTGTCTTTTTACAGTACAACCAAATTTAAAGGAGAATCCAGGGATTTTAACACATTTACTTCCTTCTTTTCAATTTGTTCAGTTATGTTATCCAAAAGAAATAAAACTTCCAAGGATTATACCAAACGTAAACTTATTTTTAAAAAAAGAAGAAATGGACCGAGCTGGTAGGAACCCACCTCTGGTCTCACTTTAATCTTTACAAAATATTGCAGGGTTACAAATCTTTTTTTCTCTACTGCATGGAAATGTTTTTCACATTCTTTTTTTAAAAAGAAAAATAAACTTAGCTTATTATCTTGTTTACATGAATAGCTATAAATGTTTAGCAGTATTGTGCTAGATCACATTGTTGATACAATCGCTTCTAACAACATCATCACTGCAATAGATACATATATTTGCATTACCTATTAAAAGTTGATTATCTCTTCTAAGGAAATGTCAATAACTGACGGTCTTTGGGGATTTGTCTCCAGAAAACACTGAAACTGGGACAACTCAGAACTTCATGACTATCATGCACACCATATATTTGTTCCAAATTATTAAGGTCCCGATTGAAACTGGAGGTCACCCAATAGACCTTGTCTCCGGGCAGTTGCAATGTGCTTTGAAGGTGGAGGACCTTAACTTGAGTCCTTTGAAATGGTCCCATAATGTCTGCCCATCCTGTGTGTTCTGATAGAATTGGCTTGCTCAGGTCCCCTTAATCAAACGACATTACCTAATGAGACCTAGAAGGCAAACCATATATACTGGGGCACTTCTAGAGATCCATGTGGTTCCCACCTTGCCCATCTTTAAGTACTATTTAAAAACTTGGCTTTTCAAAATAACAGAATAACAGAGCTGGAAGTTGGCAGTCTTCTAGCTCAAGCAGGAAACCCCATACCATTTCAGACAAATAGTTGTCCAATCTCTTCTTAAAAACATCCAGTTTTGCAGCACTACATCCAGTGGTGGGATTCAGCCAGTTCGCACCACTTCCGGAGAACTGGTTGTTAACTTTTTGAGCAGTTTGGGAAACTGGTTGTTGGAAGAAATCATTAGGGCAAAGAACCGGTTGTTAAATTACCTGAATCCCACCACTGCCTACATCCCTTGGGTTAGATGGGTAGATGGGCACACGCATTGTGAGGAATATGGAGAGAGGATTTGTGCTTCCTGAGTGATCCGTTTCTATTACTGTGGTTGTTTTCTCCTGTATTGTTTTAATTCTGTAAAGTGGCCTGGAGTCATCTGGAATGGGACAACAACCAAATTCAATCAATCAATCAATCAATCAATCAATCAATCAATACAAAGCACCTCACAATAATTGGAGGAGTATGGTCAGCTCCCCTATGTGCTTATTCACTCAGCTATTCATCTACTTCATTGGACTGACAGCTTCAGATCCCCAATCATCACTGAGGCATTCATTCATCCATCCATTCAAGGTCGTTGTCACCTTTATACCTGCCTTGGACTGACTAATCATTTCAACTGAAATTTTCTTCCAATAAAGGATAGTCCGTTAAAGGAGGGTTCAGAGAACCAGAGAATGCCAAATTTTGCTTGTCCCCAAGGAAAGCAGAGTAATGATGAGGTGAAAAGGAACTTTGTGCTATTTTCAGCTTGTCTTTCATGTTTGGAAGCTGCCCTGTTTCCCAAAACCCTCTCACAGAATCTTGTTTATAACCCAGTACTTCAAAGCCTCATTAGTGCTGCTTTAGCTGAATTGTGTTATTGTGTTAACCAACATTTGGCAAATAGAGGCAACATTTTGTTTAGCAAGAATGTTGTGCTTCTGTTTTCCTGTTGCTGCAGCCATAAAGCAGATTGTTTTCTAAATTGAGGAAAGAGAGAAAAAGAATAGCCAGATAATCAATGTTAAAAACTCAGTGAAAAGTAACTGAAAATGTGCACGCTTATGCATTTCAAATGTGATTTAGCATCCAGTCGTTTCCTTTCAAAGTTGGCAGCCATAATAGTGATTACCAAATATGTAAATCAGATGCTTACAGATGTTATGTTACGGTTGGAACCACAAGAAGTTTGGATTTATTTAGTAATAATATAAAGAAAAAGATCAGACAAGCAGAGATAAATAGGCCCACATGCTTTTTATTATTTCTGCCCTCCAGAATTAAATGTATTATTTCCAATCAACTGCGACAGTTGGTTTTTATTCCCTTTCATATTCCCACAGCCTCCAAAAACAACATGACTAAGCCACACTGACACATAGTTCAAATAAATAATGGTACTAAAGAATGAAATGTAAAATATAAAGTGCTAAAAACGTTACAGGCCCTGCAACCTGCCTTTTCTGCTTAAAAGTTTTATTTGAGATGACTAAAATGGTGTTGCATGTTGATGTTAAATGTTCACACTTCATTTTTAAATAATTACAGTAAACACTGAATGCTAAGAATATAAATGATTGCAATCATGGCAACCAGCTGTAGTCAAAGAAATGATATTGAAAGAACTTGACAATTTTTCAAATTGCAGGTATACAGTGGAACCTCTGTTCACGACCATAATCCATTCTGGGACTTCGGTTGCCACCCAATTTAGTCGTGAACGGAAGCAAGACTGACTGCGTATCCGTGGACAAAAAAAAAATGGCACCGAAGGGGAAATTGCTGCAACAGGGAAAATCGCCGCGGCTGTGTTTGATCGTGAACCGAAGATATGTTCGTGAACAGAGGCAAACATTTAGCAGATTTTTTTCCGGAAACTGATTTGTCCGTGGACGGAGACGTTCGTGAACTGAGGTTCCACTGTACTTAGTTTATACTTTGGTTTCTGCTAACTCCTTTAGTGTTGGTGTCCCCTAAGGGAAGATGGAGGCCAAATATAGCTTGCATAATAATCTATTGCAGTTAATATTCTCTCCTGCGTACAGCATTTACAAATGTAGAAATCTTATTCACCTGAAAGTGATCCCTATGGACTATGCACACCATTAAAGATGGATATTAGAGATCCCTTTCATTGCTCTGGATTCCTAAACTGAACAAGGTTTCAAATCAAAAGGAAGTCAAAATATGCTGTAGCAACTTCATTCATCCATTCCGATGGCTGTTTAGCCACTGAAAATTCTGATGTTAGAAGTGTAGGTCAGTCCCATGTCTCACAGCATAATATATGTGAAGAGGTAATCCCAGGGAATGTTATGTTAAAAAACAAATTAAAAAAACACCATCATTTGCATTTACTACGTCACAATTTGCTGTTATAAACAACTGTTACTACTTGTACGGCATTGTGTTATACAGTATATAATGATGCTTATAGCATTTAATGATCAAAAACTAGATTGGGGGATTTTATCTCTAATTTAGGGTACAAGAGGAAAGGAAAGACGGTGAAGCAGGACAGTTTTGTTCAATTTGACGACATTTGGCTATAATTGGAACCTACTTCTATAGGTCGTCCTCGACTTACAACTATGCATTTAGTGACCATTTGAAGTTACAACAGCACTGAAAAAAGCGACTTGTCATTTTTCACACCTAGCACTGTTGCAACATCGCCTTGGTCACATGATTAAAATTTGGACGCTTGCAACTGGTATGTATTTCTAACGGTTGCAATGTCCCGGGGTCATGTGATCACCTTTTGCAACCTTCTGACAAGCCAAGTCAATAGGGAAACCAGACTCACTTAACCGCTTATTTAATTCTCTTAACAACTGTGGCAAAAAAGGTCAGAAATGGGGCAAAACTCACTTAACGACTGCCTTGCTTAGCAATGGAAATGTTGGGCTCAATTGTAGTCGTAACTCGAGAACTGCATGTAATTCAAAGGGCGTCAAAAAGAAAATGGGTGAAGGAAACTGAGCATGAAAGGGAACAATGGTTTTTGCATGTTTGTTTAGGGGCATATTTCCTACATACATAGAAAACAAGGCCGAAAGAACCACCACAGAGAGAGTTCGAGCCTCTGGATAAAAAGAAAATGAAGAAAGAAGACCAAGAAGGCTAAAGTAGAAGATCAAGAAAAGGAAGAACACAGGGATAGATTTTCCAAAGGATAGACAATTATCAGAGAATTTTTGCATGAAATGTTTGACTAAGCCAGGACAGTAGAATGAATATTCATGCAACGTCAAATTAGGATAGCATGAAAGCTATCCTTTTTTTTTTTAAATTTATTAATAAATATATATGCTGCCCATCTTCCCAATAGGGCAACTCTGAATGGCTTCCTGGTTTCTTTCATTTCATATGTTGCTTGCCTGGCCAGAATGGTTATGCTAACTCACAGACTGCCATTTTCATTTTTAGTCCAGCAAATCATTCCCAAGGCATACAGAAGGGAAGACTTGGGATCTCACCAATCTGAAAGCAGCTTGATTTGGGGGCCAGAGCAATGTCTACCCTTCTAGAATCAACTTTCATAAACCTTTTCATTTGCCAGAGTGAGTTGGACTTCGTGTCACCAAGTTGCTTAATGTTTGGCTACTTTGAATGAGGAGTATTAACAGGAGTTCTTGCTTCATTTTGTCTACTGTATTAGCAATAAAAATATCCTCCAGGAGCATTGTTGTGAACAAAAATAGTAGCGTGAAAACTGAGCATTACATGTTGAGCTGTTCGTGGTTAGAAGTTGAGGGATACAGCTGCTTTTGCTAAGGTTAGTGGACAAAAATAGAGAATTCCAGCCTTGGCCTTTATAATCTTTTGGGGTTTGGCTCTCAGAAAGCTAAAATTGAGAAAACAGAATAAAGAAGGCCACATATTCACTGCCATGCCACTGAAAAGAATAGTGAGTCGGTGTTAGAAAACCAAGATTAAGAAAGAATGCTATTTTGGTTGATCCAGAGAAATCTGGCTGTAGCTTTCTGGTCATGTCAAGAAGGTGATTAGCTGAAGAAAGCATTTTGTGTTGGCAAAATTTCAGGAAAAAGGCCCTTTCATGTAGTAGAGCATGAACAACTACAAACAGACGTGCCCTCCAGGTTTTTTCAAGTCACTGGAAAGGTTCACTTTTGACTTTTGGCAACAAGTGGGATCCTCCTTTCCCCCCTCCCTTCACTCACAGTTACTGCTTTTGTGTGTTCCTCTTGTCATTTTGTACTTCTGGCCAGCTCTATCCCAGGTGAGCTCTCTCCTTTAAAACTGTGCAACTATTTCACACAAACAGGCAAAACTAAAAATATGCACTACATTACATTGCAATTGTTCAAAGCTTATGGCTGGCTCAGTAGAAGGCAGCCACACATACTATCCCAAAGGTGCTTTTTTCAAAAGGCCACTGGACTTTGTTTTTCCACGAAGATGTTTCGCTTCCCAGAAGCAAACTGAAGCAATTTCTTGGTTGAGAAGTGAAACATCTTCAAGGAAAAACGAAGTCCAGTTGCCTTTTGAAAAATGCACCTTTGGGACAATCATGACCTGGATGACTGAGAATCTCCATAGCCCTACCTACTATATTTTATGGAAATTTTATTTGCCTCGATCCAGTATGTAGATGACACCTTTGTCATAATAAAAAAGAACAGCTAGAGAAGATTTATGAAACAACATTTTCAAAGGAATAAAATCAATTAACATACTATCTTTTCTAGATATTTTCATCAGTAGAGGAAATGGTGGCAAATTACAAACACAAGTCTATCGAAACCACCCCAACATACATGCTAACAATGTATGCAACATATACAAACAGTATTCAAAAGAGCACAAACTCATTGAAGCAAGCCAGAGTACCAGAAAAAGGAAAACAAACTGCCTATACAACAAAATACATACACATCAAAAATTGCTTACTCACTTAACCTACAAAAAAATAACTATCACAAGCTAAAAAAAAGGGTACCATTGCCATATATCAAAAATATCTCAGGAACAACCAACAGATTGTTGTAACTGACATCACCATGTCACACAAACCAACTAGTCTGCCAAAACATCTTAAATAAATTAAAAGATCCAGTTGCCTAAGAAGAAGAAAAAATGGAGTCATTTATACTTATAGCATACAGTACAAAGACTGTAACAAGCACTATGTAGGACAGACGGGCCGAAGACTAGCAGAGTGCATCCATGAACACCAACTAGCAGTCAGAAGATACCATGAAATTACTTTAATTTCACATGAAGAGATATAACCATAATTTCTACTGAGAACTGTTGAGTATCCTAGACTAGCTAAATCCAAAAACACTATGGAATTCCTAGAAGCTTGGCACTCGGACTAATCAGCCATCAACAGGCACATAAGCAATGCTTACATATCATTCAAAGGAAACAAAAATATCAGATACCTCCTCACCAGCAATCAACACCCAGATAAATGGGAATTAGGCCCAGGATTAACCAGGCAATCAAGCAGTAAACAGTATCCTAATCAAGGAACTACCAAGGAGAAAACAACATATCACCAACCCTGCTAGAAAAAGATACTGCATATAAACAGAGTGCAAACCTCACTTCCTTCTAGTACTGAAGATGTTACCTGGTTTGTTGACAAAACATCTACAAGCAAACAACCAAGCTCGAAGAGTACCAGACACTCCACAATGTGAAAATGGGATGCCAAATAATTAAAATGGATAACACTATTGCTGCAGGCTGAAATGCTCCACTTAGTTTTAGAGTATTATCCTATTAGACTGCAAGTACCGTGTTTCCCCGAAAATACGACCTGTCCCGATAATAAGCCGAATTGGGCTTTTCGGCACATGGGCTAAAATA